>VYZQ01050547.1:7316-36527 GCA_013400655.1 Mystacornis crossleyi
TTTTTTTTCCCTTTGGAACTGACTTATGTAGAAACCCTGTGAAACACTTATTATTCTATTTTGGAAGGATATAATTTTGAAGAATGGTTGCAGTCAGAAAATATTGTGCAGGGATCTTCAGAAATATCCTACCCTGTCTGTACTTTTGCTACACTTTGCCTGCATGTTAATTGTTATTTATTGCACTCTTGTTCTTACTAAAGCATTTGGGACTGAATTTATTTTAGACTATAAAAGTTATTTAGCCTATAACCGTGGGTTTTAGGGATGTTTTTAGACATCATTAAGCCTATAGTGATGGCTGCTTTCAAGGTAAACATAAAATTCTTGTAGCTGACTGAATACTCTCGGGAGTCCATTATAGGCAGATTTTCTGCTTAAAATAGGTGTTCTGGGTTTTAATAACCAGGACAGGCTGAGCTACAAGAATCTGATATTGTTTTGTTGTTGGAGGTTTTTTTTATAAGCCACAATTCTGATATAACTTATTATTCACTTGAGATGGCATTAGAATAAATTAATATTAAAATATTTAAATGTAGAACAAAGAGTTTGAAAAGTTACGAAAACTGATCACCCAAGATGCAACATTGGTGCTTCATTAGTTGCAGCCCAGCCAGGTTGAGGTACTTCTGTTTCACCTAATTAGCAATTTTTTCTTTAAAGCTGGCTGGACTGTATTCAGGCTGTGTGGGTCAATTATTCTTCTTGCCAGAAGTTTATATTTCTAGGAGATTTCAAGGTGTGTTGGTGGAGAATTCGTTCCAATACAAGAAAAGAGGCTTTGGAAAAAAATGCAGATTTTTGTGGTTAGCCTAAAATTTGGGAATAGTGGCATCAAAGGGGTGAGAGACAAATGGCATCTTCTGCAAGCAGGCTGAATTCTTTTTGCATTTCTGGTGTCAGGCTCATCTTGTATACAGAGATATGAATTTTCTCATCTTCCCAAGAAGCTTGGCCCGTTCTGAATCGATAATCTGCATAGCCAGCCCACCTTGTTCACAGCTCTGAGGCTGAGTAGAGAAGTCTCTCCTCTCCTGGGGAAAGTTCTCCTCCCAGAGCAGCCTGCAGTGGTAGATTCCATGGCTGGAAGTCCTGAATCCCAGTAATACTAGCACAGGCATATGGTCTAGAGCTGTAGGAAAAGACATTTTTCTAATTGTAGGCAATAGAGTTTTGCTGGGGGTGAAAAGGAAGACAAACTTTCAAGCAGTTAAGCCCTTTGCCATGTACAGCATGAGGTGTAGTATACTCAGCCTGTAAATGCCACTCTTAGAGGACTTGGAGTTTCCCTTGATCCTCAGTTTAGGACCACAAATGTAATACTGAGCCTGGCTTTCTTCCCAAAACACTGTTTGTAGGGGTTTTCCTTTGGAAAATATTCTGCTTCCCCCTACTAATTTTCCCTGGCTCTGAGCCTGCAGGCATGATGCAACACAAACTTTCTGGGGCATTGGGGTTAAATCTGTCAGGTCTGAAGTTATAAACCCAAAGGCAGGAACATGAAACATGGTGTCTAGCAAATGGTGGAGGCATGGGGCAGGGAAGCGTCTGCCACTTTCACTCAAGACCACATGGAGCTTTCCTTTTTCTAGAACTGAAGGTCCAGAGAAGGCACAAGCCATTAACTTGATTTCTCACTGGTGGGTGGAGGTTGCAGAGGCACTGGTGCCTCTTTCATGCTGAGAAGGAGAAACAGCTATGCAGGAATATAACTCTGCATTTCTCTGCATCCCTTTTTTTGGTGGGTTTGGGCCAGTTTTAGTTTGTGATTGCATGTGATTCTGGGTTTATCTTCAATACTTATGTGCATTTCAAAAATAGAAGTTACAAAAATGACATCTATCTGTGGTTTTAAAAAGCTGTTTCTGCTAGGAATTGTCACTCCCATTATAGCTGTGCCCTATTTGCCCTCTTTAAATCCTCAACAGTGTAGCTTGAGGTTTCGCATTTGCAGATGTGCCTGGTTAATTCAAAGACAGCTTGAAAATAAACCCAGCGGACTCAATGCAGGCAGAAGGCTGAGTGACTTTTGTTCGTGCATAGGTATCTAAGGTGGGGAGGTGTCAGTGAATGGGTCTGATCTTGATTGCATGGGCCCTGTAGAGTTCGTGATATGACAAGATACAGCATTTGCTGCAGCTGGGGTCTGTTTTAGCTTTTGCTTTGTGTGAGAGAGTGAGGATGTTCAAATCTGTAAACTCACAGCACATCGTCCTTGAAATGTCCGTGAAATGTTCCCATGGCCTTTCTACTGTCCTGGAAAGTGCAGTGTGCAGCTGGGGCAAATGCGGCAGGTCAGGGACACTCATAGGTTAGCGGCTTGTGTGGTGCGAAGGGTTAAGATGAAGGGGAAGGCTCCCTTCTCTGCTTCCAGGCATGTGGTCTCAGATCTCAGATATGGGGAAATAAACCTTCCTGGGAAGTGGAATCTCGTGGGAGAAGTCTGCTGCTCCACAAAGCTCCCAGGTCTAAGGGGAACAGAGCCAAGGCTTTGGTGCTAGCTACTGCCTAAGAAATATGCAGTTTGATGCTGTCTCAGTGGACTTATCACCCAGACATAAAAAATAACCAACTCAACATTTTAAAGTGAGCTTTAACTTCTGTTTTTCTCTCCCTTTTCCTGCCAGAGAAAGTTTCCTATTCCCAGGCATCTCCTAAGCACATGCAGAGTTATCTGGGGGATTAACCAACACGGAGAAAGAACAGCGGGATTTAGAGAAGACCGAAGGGAAGGGAAGGACTGCTGAGAGGAACGTTTCCAGGAGGCAGATTATGTATAACTTTTGCTTTCATGAGGGAAATCTAGCTCTGGTTGCACAGGTGTGGTGGTGGAGATCACAGGAGTAGAGGCACTAAACCAGGTTCAAACTGTGCAGCCAAAAGAAACCGTGCTGGCGAGGTCTTCAGATCCTTCCAGCACCATCAAGTCTTCACATATGTTCCCTATCAACCCCCTGCAAGAAGAGTATGTGGGCAGTACACTCTGCGTGCACATATCTTTCTTAGGTACCCAGCTGGCTAATTTGATTCAAATACTTTGCTTTTCCCCATCCCTGTGGCAGAGAAAAGGCTTTTTATCTCTTAAATGTGACAGCAACAAATTTCAGAGTCATCTTTTGAGTGCCCTTTCTGTGCTGTGGTCTTATCATGGACTCATGGGTAACATCTGCTTGGGAAGCACTTTAAAAAAAATTGTCAGCACATTACTAATTGCTTAATTTAAACCAGTGAAACAAAGAAGTTGAAAGTTCAAAGCTGAGGGACTCTCAAAGAGCTGCAGGTGTTTCCCTCTGACTGCTGTTTTGTTTCTTCTTTAAATTTATGTTAGCTGGCAGAACTAAATAGCTATAGATTAAAAATCCGGTTGGTTCCTACCTTCTTTTGCCCACCTGGTACTGTTTATCACGGCCTGTCACAGGTCCACTGCACTTTAGGTTCCTGAGCTGGGCACTACTGCTAACCAAAGTCCTCAGGGCAGAACCGGCTGTTCCAGGGTAAGATGACCCTGGAAAGGGTGTAGCTGAAAATGCTCTTTCTGCCTCTTCTTGAGAAGTGTATCTGAAGTATCCTGCTATCCCCCTCATGTCTTTAACTGACACATTGAAAGAATTTGAGAAATTTTACGAAATGTCAGTTTGAAAGCTTTGATGCCCTTTTCCACAACGTCCACTGGCAAATATGAGAGGGCTTCCCAGTTCCTCAGGAATGGGACTGTATCCTTCCAGCTCCTCCAGGGAGAGTGGCAGAAACCCCAAGCCTGCTGTAGGACATGGAAAAGTAGGAGGTAAGAAGGCTGCAGCAGAGGAGAGAGCTGTCTGTTTGTGCTGAGCTACTTCACCTCATCGGGAGAGAGCATTATGCAGAGCTCCCACTGGAGTGACAGTGACACTTTTAACAGATACTCAGGCAGAGTCAGGTGCTTGTTAGCGGGGTTATTTTGTCATGAAGAGGTGTTGGAGCAGTTAATACAGCTTACTGGAGAGGCAGGGATACAGCTGCTTGGAGCAGCACGTCATCCTGCCTGCAGAGTTTCTGTTCCATCAGCATCTTACCTATTTGTAGTGACTTGCTTTCTCCATTAAAGATTATACTTGTGATGTTGGGCTTTGACACTAAAATAATTGCTTTCTAGCATTTCTAGCTATGCTTTAGGTTTTGGCATTGGCATAATAGACAGCTAGTTACTTCAGTCACAAGAAAACTTGGAAATAATTCATTTGGCTCCTGCTGATGCTGTGAATGTATTACTTCTTAACTGGAGCAGACCTAGTATTATTTAACGTTAACTTAAATCCATGTAGCTGCCTTCCTGAGTGAGCACATAGGTCTCTGGGATTGCTTGGAGGAGCATCAGCCTAGAGGAGCATTGCGTCAGCAGATAGGCAGTGGCCAGGGATTGCCCGTGGTGCCTGGAAATCCCCTGTTCATAGGGACGGGCGTTGGGGCTCTGCAGCACCGGGAAGGCTTGAGGCCAGCTGAAGGTGGGTGGTGGTGTAGTGGCAGAGACATCGGGGTGCGATGGAAAGCTGATGGAAAAACTTGAAAGTGGAAATCAGAAAAGCACTCATTTTACGTAGGGGCTTTTCTGAAATAGCATCAAAATTATTTTGTCAAATTGAGGATGGAATCCTCTTAGCAAAACTGTTTTGGTTTTTTTAACTGTGCAAATTAATCTTTTTTTTTTAAGCAAATAAAGCTTGTGAGATTAAAAAACAGTGGGGTCAAACTCTTCTCTTTCCTTTTTTCTCCTAAACCTGAGAGTGCTGAGGTCTGGGCCATTTTAGGTTTTCTGAGTTTCATCTCATCTAAGACAATTTGCATGCAAATGATGTTGAGTTACATCAAAACCTTATGAAGGATTTAGATAAAGTTTATCATTGTTTTGTTATCAATGAAATTTTTAAACCATACTGAACAGTTGCTTAATCACTGGGTAGTAACATTTGTTGAGCTTGTGAGAATAAGTCCTCAAGGATTGCGTTTGTACACTTGTAGCCCTGTGGGTCAAACAACACTTTGTTTAAACTGTGAATGCCTTTTATTTTTAATCACAGGCCTGAGCTGGAATTAAGAATTTCTGAATCTGGGGGCTGTTTCCATCTGAATCTCCAGGCTGAGAAGGGCTCTTGTAACCATTGCTCTTCTGCTAGACATAAATCAGCCTTTTAACTTTGGGTCTACAGGCAATTAATTTGTAGTGGCATTGGCTCTGCTGCTGGCATGTCTGATCAGGAGGTGGACTGAGCTTTCAGGAAAAATCATGCTCTGTTCTTCCTCTGTAAGCAGGTTAACATACTCATTTTAATAACTGATTTATAGTTTATTTATTAATAATTTTTGTTCCCTATTTTTATTTTTCCAGTTGAGATGTTATTACAGGTAAACTCTGGGCATTGTGCAGAAAGAATTCAGCAGGGAATCTGCACAAGGTCACTAAGTGTGTTTGAGAGTGTGCTTTTAAAGGAATTGAAGTGAAATTGAGCTCCAAGTGCAGAAAACAATGTAGAAAGCGCGGGCTCTGCAGTGTGCTTTTCCAATAACAGTATCTTTAAAACAGCAAAAGGCACAGATGTGGTTACTCTGTGAGAGCGCTGAGGATGTAATAGTGCTGTTTTCTCCTTGTGCAGAGAAAACAGTATGAGTGCTGCCCATCAGGCCCTCTGGTACAGGCTCAATATTTGTTGGCATGCCCAGCCATCCTTGTCTCCTGCTGGAAGCTCAGGTCGCACATTTCTGGTGCAGGGCCAGAACTAGTCCAGGGCACAGAGAAGCAAGTGGCTCTTGGGTACTGCCAGGGGCAGTTCTGCACTTGCCTCTTGCTCCGGGCAGGCTCAGTCTGGGAGAGAACATCTGGCTTTTCTACCCATGTTTTGGGGTGCTCAAGGTTTGGGGTGTTTGTTTACCCAGGCTGCCCACTGCCTTCCTTACGTGTGCTGTTGGATACAGATGTCCCTCGTCTTCATCTCATTTTGCCACAGAAGCAGCACAACTTTTTGGCTACTCTCTTTATTTTACGGATGAGAGATGACCCATAAGGAGCATGCTGGCATCCCCAGCTCTTCCTTTCTTCTTGTCCTTGATTTTCTCTTTTGGAGCCTAATTGTGAAGAGATGGCACCAGGAGATCAAGCCGTGCAGTAATTAAACCCATGTTAAAGATTAAATGAAAGTGTTTAACCCTATTTGAATGTGCTATTCTAAATTTCATGGGGTAGATTCTGTATTTGGGAAGGAAACTTACTATGTTTGGCTGAAACAAATGATATGTTTTCTAGACATTTGGGATCTATATGAATAGCAGGGACTTGGAGCCTGGATCACATAAAGCAAATAAATCTAGGGAGAGAAAAAAAAAATCACGTTTTTGATGGTTTTAATATCTACTAGATCTATTTTGTTAAACAGTACTTAAAAACACATTTATCATAAGTTGCTTATTAAGATGCATGTCACATGCATCATCATGCTGATCAGCCTGGAAAAGAGCAGCTTCTCAGCTGATAATCTGCTGTGCCACGAGGAGGTCAGGTTAGAAGTCAAGACTCTAGGGATTAAATTGTGGTCCCTTTGAAATCGATAGGCATCTTGCCAATCACTTTGGATTCTGCTGTTTTGCTGTTTCACATAGATTTTGTTCTTGATTCTTATCAGTGATTTGCTGTGGGACTTGAGTAAGGTATTGAAGTCTTCTGGTCTTTTACCTTCTCCAGCAGTTTTTCAAAACCCTTTGTATTACATATAACACAGTAAAATCAACATGTAAATACATTAGATATATATGCAGTGTTAAAAACCTTGAGGTGATCCACTCCTCTGACTGCTTTCTTGATACACTGATTTCTTGTTCAGGATTGTGGGTAGGAAAAGCCAAAGAAATTTCCTCCATTGAGAAATACAGTTTTTGTAGGAGAAGATTGTTTGTTCTGTGGGTAACTTTCTGAACTGCTTTCCATAGGTTCTGTGAGCCAACCCTCTTTTTAGGTCAGCAGCAGGTTTGAGTGAGTAGAGCTTAAGAGCTTAATTTGGTGCCTGATGCACATCCCAGGATGCTGATGGGAAAGGTGTACAAACTAAGCTCCATGTTTGGAGCGTGTTTTCTCCAGGTGTCGTAGGACACAGCAAGCATCACTTGTGCAGAGAACCACAGCCATGTTATTCCCTAAGAACTGAAAATATCATTTCTCCAGTTGCACTTCCTGTGTCTAAGACTCCATTTGCCTGCTGTGGAAAGAAGCATCCCTCCTTCTTCACACCACCTTTGGCTGCAGGCCACGCTGCTCCTCCAGCTGGACACCTAGCGCCCTTGCTTAGTAAGCTGACTGGTGTGATGGAAAAGAGAGCCACCAAAACTGATGTGGGGTTGGTGGAGAGCAGAATTATCCCAGGGGAGCATGACACTTACTGTCACATGAAATACTGCTCCCAGCATTGTGGTGGAATTCAGACTATTTTTAAGGTGTTTCTGTGCCTGAAATCAAAGGAAGATAAACACTTGAATATGTTTGACTATACCCATGCAGCTAGAGATCTGACTATATCCATGCAGCTCTGATGAACAATCCCTCATTCCACGTGAAGGTGTGTAAACTGGCCCATGTCCAGAGACCAGCAAGAGGGGGCATCTCTGGGCTTTGCATGATCAGCCTGATGAGCAAGTATAATGGGCCATGTCCTGGTCATTCTGAGGGGTTGCTGCACTGCTGATGGGTGAACTCTTTCTTCCAGAACAAGGTAGCCTTGGTCATCTTAATTACTACATTGTGGTGTTCCCTGAAATAAACCTGGACATTGTCTTGGGAGACACAATTGGGCCAGGAAGCCTGCTGGGAGTTCAACAGTATGGGCTGTGCCCAAGTTCATGTCCTGGCCCTGATTAGTTCTGTAGTGCCTGTGTTTCATTCATGACCAAGGATGTCATTATTTTCCATTACAGTACCTTTGCAGTTCAGTGTGAGTGCTGTGCCACAACCTGACAGGGGCTGTTGCAGTAGTACAACACGTGGTACAGGTTGTACATCCAGGAAAGCGGCAAGCAGGTGTACATAGGGTGTTTTCATGTTGCAAAACCTGCTAGAGTAGTGTTGGAAGATTGACATAGGAAGGAGGAGCCAAATTTGTAATGGTTTCTTTCATGCTTTGTCTGTGGGAAATCAGCTGGGCTGCACCAGTTTCTGGTGCATTTCAGGTGTGGGTAATTCAGGGAGTGAGTTAGGAAATTACACTGCTTGCAACATAGGTGCCCCCAGCTTTGTGTTGGTGGGTATTTCCATGCCCTGGGATCCTGGAATGGAAGGGAAGTGTTGTGTAAATGGAACGAAAAAAGGGGTGCGGGCAGCAGCACTGCAAGGAAGCTGGAGAGACAACTTGGTCTGCACACTGCTATGAGCTCCAGGGCTGCCCGTGGCCATCTGCTTTGCACATCTGACCCATTCATCTCTCTAGGCTCAAACTGAGTGGAGAGCAGCCGAGCTGCGCCCCTCCCTGCCAGGCCCCGCAGGTGCTGCTCCACTACCCGGAGAAAGAAGTCCACGTTTACGGAAAGTCCTTTTCCCTCCCTTTCCTTTCCCTTTTAAGGCTCTTGGCCAAGCTGTGCGATTCTTATCTGGTCTCTGCAGAGCCTTGAAGTGAGGTCATTCAGGAAGTTTAATTAATCCTGTACAATTGTCACTACATCCTTGGCTGAACATTGTACTAGGGCCCAGCCCACCACCACAATGCTTCTTACGACAGCTGAACATCTGTTTAAAAACTGGTTGCCAAGAAGTAGTGCTTGCTAAGCCTCATTTTCCCTCTGGCTGTATGTGTGCAGCTCATCACAATATTGTATAACAACATTAGGAGAAAACGCAGAATTTCCCCTTGCTCTAGGGATCAACTGGTAAAGCAAGCTAAAATTATCTGGGAAAGGCCGGTCCTGAAACAGCACTGGCAAAGAAATGGGCTGGTTTATGCGTATCCTGCTCATATTTGTTTCCCATGCTGGCACTATCCGAGACACTGGGCTGTGAAATGATGCTGCAGGACATGGGATTTGCTGGTATGCTGGGGTGAATTCACCAGGGGCTTCGGTCCCCGACCACTGCTACTCTCCTCAGAATTGAGACCTTGCATGTCCCCAAGGCTGTGCTCTCTTCCCCTCTTTACCCTCTGACTGCAGAGAAGGACAATATGTTTCTTCTGCTCCTGAGGCTGGAGAAGTGTTGCACAAGCACAGGAAGTTTTAGTTCTTCCCAGCCTCCCAGGAAAGACTTTAAAAATTACTCTGGAAGAAAAGAAGAGAGAGACTGATAATGAAGAGGGGAAGTTGCAAGTCCTTTGCAGGGAGAAAAAGAATGATAGATGCTGGGACAGGAGGGGAGCAGGGGGTGCAGGAACCAACAGAAGTATGGGGCAAGTATTACCAAACACCATGGTGGCAGAGCAAAGCTGAAGGGGCACATAGAAGGCACTGACAGGATGCCCTTTTATCTGACAGAACAGTATTCTTGGTGCCGTCTAATCCGCCTTTTACCTTTATTTGCTCCTATCCCCCTTGACTTCCTCCAAAATTCTTAGTGGTGCAAGAATAAAAAGAAGCCTAGGATGAAGTCCTACAAGGGAGGTATTGGGGCCTGAAACTGTGCAGCTCATCTTTCAAGAAGCAGCAAAACACTTCCCTGCTCCTGCAGGCAGAAGACCTAACGTGCCCCAGAGCTGCTCACCTGGGATAACTGCTCCTGTCCAAGAAACGTGGAAGTGGGGCTGGTGTGGCCCCTCAGCCATAGCTCACACAGGGTCCATACCAGCCCTGCTGGCCCCTGACTGGCACAGCTGTGGGCTTGCTGAGGAGTGATTTGACATGAAGATTGTCTAATTTGGCATCTCTGATGAATAATGGATGGGAAAAGTCAATGTAGTAAAAGAGACTTTTTGAGTCTTTGGAGGTAATAATCCATGCTTCCAATTTCCCAAATGGTTTTGCCTTTTGCTTCAGTAATGAAATCTAATTTTTCATAGCTTGGCCTTTTAGAGCTACCTGATTTGTTTCACTCTTTGCGTTTGTTAAAAAATTTTAAATTGCTTTCTCTGAGGTTTTGCAGAGTGATTGTGCAGCTGAATGGGCAGAAAGGTGTATTTACATGTGGGTAGATCCTTCAAGGTTATTAATTCTGGGATATTCAAATTTAGTTCCATACATGCGCCATCTTTCATTCTATAGTAATAATACTGGTTTACCTTAAGATAAGCTGTTCTTTCTTCAGTATCATATTGCCCTTTCTTAGACTTATAAAAGAATAGAATTCAAAATTAACAACATACACTGATTCATTTAATATTAATTATAAACTGAATTTATGAACTTGTCTTGTAAATACAGTCAAGCTCTAAGCAGTAAACCGTTGACCAGCCTGCAGCATATAAAGGTGTCTTCTATAATTATGATGAGATAATACATATATAATTATACGTATATGTAATTGTGTTATCGTCAAAGAACTGAGGTCTGTACTGGCTTCAGGCACAGAAAGATGCTTGCCATGCATTGTCTGAAGCTCGAGGGAGCTGAGCTTTCCAAATGTTTTCTGTGTCCAGGTGTTAAATGGATGGCTTAGGCGGTGTCCTTCTTGGTTGAATTGCTGGTCTCACCACAGCACAGAGGCATAACTGTGTGGCCAGGGGCCACTGCTGGTGATACGATGTTTTCTGGCAGGAGGTGTGTGCCTGTTCCCACCCTCACAGCATCTCTCTGGAGGGAAAACCCAAATCTCATATCCTTCCAGGGATGCCTCACTTGTTTTGGACTATAGACATCTTGCTTTATAGGTATACTGGAGGACTTTACACTCAGCTTTTAGTCTAAGGCACATGTGAAGGCCAACTTAAAGGAGGGTATAAATACTAAGGCAGATTAGAGAAGATATTTTGCTAGGAGGGTTGTTTTATTGATAGCTTTCTAGCCAGTATTTTCCTGCCTCAACACAATCCTCTCAAGTACACTTACAGGACTGCATGGGTTGCGTCTTAGGGTGTTTACTTCTCTTACCTTTTGACAATGGCACAGATGTGTCTAGCTCTGGTCTTTTATTTTTCTGCAGTGCTCTTAGGAGTCAGCGTAGTCTGGATATGCATCTGTCATAGTGTAATAACTCCCCTGTTGTCCATACCACTGTTCTGTAGTCCTGCTCATGCTTTGTGTGTCTCAGAGTTGCCTGAGCTTGCCTGCCTCTGAGTAGATGGTACTGTTCCGTGGCTTGAGTGGAACTGCAGGCAAGGGAGAACTGCTTTCTGCGGGTGTAATATTCCTCTCGTTTTTATAAGAAAACTATTTTTTCTGTTTTGGGGTAGAATTTAAAGTCAGGAGGAGATGGCTGATGCTAAAAGCAGCATTTTTAAAGGCCAGGTTCTGTCCTGATCTGATATCCTGCCTTTATTCAGATCCCACAGTCGAAGCCAAAGTGAGATTGTACTGGCACAGTCAAATACAGAATATGCCCCACTACCCCTGAAATAAATGACAGCTCGCACTGATATACCCAATATCATATTTCTTCAATGTGCTTACGAGACATTAACCAATCAACCTGATAGACCTTGTATTTAATGAGATCTGGGTACCAGCATGCTCACAGAAGTCTATTCTCTAAGCACTGCTCTCTGAAGAACACACCTTTTGGTTTAAGTGCCACATGCAATAGTATTTTATTGATTACTGTTTTTCTCCTACAGTGCTGTAGGGGTTTTGTATAGCAATGGGCTGGAGAATCTTGCGTTGTGTTATGTGCCATGATGCCGCTCGCTAGCGCTTAAAATTTCATTTAAATGGTGTTTAAAAGTCCATGATTTCTCACAGAAATGGGAGAAAGAAAGAAGTTACTAAAAAACCCATCAGTCTTAGGCAAAGATATCATGTCTCCTGTCTCAACCTCACTTTGCTGCAGTGCATTGGGTATTTTAGCATAGTGGCTTAGAGATTTGAAATACAGCTGGGTTTAGACGAGCTTTGGCTCCCCATTAATCATTTGTTCTTCCTGGACACTGCCTAGGCCTGTGAGGTTTGTTCCTCTCTCCACCAAAGTGCTCTTGTCTGACACTGAAAACAGCTCTCTGAGGTTGCCTGCTGAGTTTTGGGGCTCAGCAGCCTTACTGTTCTACTGATTGCCTGTGTCTGAACAACCCTTGGGCCTGGCAAGCACGATGCAGCTGTGTGGGGGGGGGGAAGGGCTGCAGCCCATGGTGGGTGCCTGCTGGCATCTGTCCGACCTCTGGGCCAGCCTCACATCCTGCTCCAGGCACTGGTTTCACAGCCCGTCGAGGGTCAGTCGCGCCGCACACAGCAGGAAGAGCGGTTCATCCGTTCTTGCAGATTACTCAGTCACGTATTTATCTGTGCATGCAGAGCTGTGGTTATCAGCTGTTGCCTCCAAATAACCTGGGAACAAGACAGATTAGAGGCTTCCACCAGACAAGTTAAATTGTGCATCAGATCGGCTGGGATTCTGCTTATTGAACAGCTGAGGTTTGGTTTATGTGGTGGCAGTGCCACTGACACACCTTCTGATTTATATTTACAAAAGACTGCTGAACCGCGAAGCTTTTTAAAAGCTTTATAAATGTGCAATCTGGGGAAGTTTGATTAAAAATACATTTCTGGATATAAGTGGCATTGCACACTCTGTATATTTTCTAATAATAGTTTATCCTTATTTCTCCTAAACTCCCATGTCATGAATTCTCTAGCAGACATCTTTCTGGTATATCAAATGTACTGTCAGGCACACAGTTTTGTTTTGGCTTCAGCTGTTATGCTTTTATATGGTGGTTCTTACTGTTTGTTACAAGTGCCTTAGCACCACTTTTTCCTACTTTCTCTCCCTAATCCCTCCTCCCTTTTGCTTGCTTTATGCTGAATTTGTACTGAATAAAGGTGGCTGATTAACAGTCACATATAACAGAAATTTCTGCTTATCTGTATATGTACTGCCCCTGAATTCCTCCACCACTATCAGGTTTTCCAAACAGCCCTTTCTGTGCTCTCAAGGCTGTAACTCATAGCAGAGACAAGGAGAAAAAGGGATTTCTGTCCATCTCCCTCTTCTCTGAATGTCCAGTATAGGTTGTGTGTGACAAGAGTGGATCCAAGGACTGAAGATGCCCATGTTGGGGCCCCTGCACCTCCACTGTATGCAATTTTCACCTTTACTCCAAAGCAGGGTTAGTTTGGTTCTTCAGGTGAATGCCCCCAGTCATTCATCTGGGATTTTGCATTCCCAGCAAAGTTTAAAGTGCATTTTTCTCTTTGCACACCCAAATCACAACACCTGATTGTTTCCTCTGAAAGGAAGCCTAGTCCATGACCCCCAAATCGCCCTGCAATCACCACCAAAATGCAAAGATGAACATGGGGTTGTGTGGCTGCTTTGTAGTATGACCACAGCTCAAAGAAAAGATGTGCAGATCCAGCCAAGGGAGCCTAAATACTGGGTTTATGGTAGATACGAGCAGCAGGTTTTGTCAGGCTGAGGATAAAGCTGGCATGGAATCACCAGCCCCTTTTATGTTGGACTAACAGTCACATCTCCCAGGTAGCCAGGCTGCCACTGCCATTCTTGTAAAGGCGTATTTATTGAGAGTGATGTGTATCTGTTAAGGAATATGGGATTTCCAAATGAATACTTGAAAAGAAACCCTGGCAATGAGAGGAAACACCAAGCTGGCTTCTTGTGTGTACTGGCCTGAGCTACTTAGCAGAAACACAACAGCCCCTCTGCCACTGGAGGCTGAAGGTTTTTCATCAACTCTGCGTTGGTGGCCTTGAAAAGTCTTAAGACAGCTCCAGTGTTACACTCAGTGGCAGAGACCTGACCTGCCCTGGGAAGGAAACAATCACAGTCTGCTCTGCCCTTGTCCGGTTTGGAGCCAAAGGTGTCACTTCACCACCAAAGCAAAGAGGAAGAGGAAGGAGAAATGACCTCATGCAACTACAGCAGAGAGCACAAAGGGGCTGAAACCACCGGGGACAAGCTCAGCTGCTCTAGGAAATTCCCTTCCCTGGCCTTTCTAAAGGCATCATCAGTATTTCCAAACAACCAAGCAATCTTCTGATGCTTCCTGCCCGTGTTCACCCAGCCACCCTGTCTGGTCCAGTCCCCACTCTCCCACTGCAGCCTTCCCCGTGGCAGCAGGACACCTGGACCTGGGTAAAGTACCTCCCAGGCTCTGGTCCCATTCTTTCATATCCTGGCACTGACCACCTTTGCTGCCTTTTCCTGTACGTGACAGAATTTGTACCTGCTGATGTTCCGCTCCAGTACAGCTCAGAGTCTCTCCTTTGGTAGCAGTTTTGGATGTAGAATCAAAGAATGGTTTGGGTTGGAAAAAATCTTTAAGATAATTGGCTCCAACCATTAACTCAACATGCCCAAGTCCACCACTATGTCCCTAAGTGCCACATCTACACGCTGCTTGAATACCTCCAGGAATGGGGACTCCACCACTTCTGCTGGGCAGCCTGTTCTAATGCTTGACAACCTTCTCCATGAAAGAATGTTTTTCTGGTATTTCACCCAAACCCCCTGTGGCACAACTTGAGGCCTTTTCCTCTTCTCCTCTTACTTGTTGCAACCCCCACCCCAGCACAACCTCCTTCAGGGTAGAGAGCCTCCCTGAGCTCTCCACGAGCCTCCTTTTCTCCAGGCTAAACAATCCCAGCTCCATCAGTTGTTCCTCTAGAGCACAGATCTCATGATCCTTCACCCTTTTTGTGGCCTTCATTGGACATGAAATCCGTCACCTCTATAGCATAGCCGTGCACTAAAACAAACAAACAAAAATTGCAGTGAGTCCTACCTCTTCATCCAGGCTGCCTTCATATTTGTTCTGGGCAAGCAGACCCTAATTTTCCTTCACTGATGAATCATCCTCCAGGATTTTGCCCTTCCTGGGAGCCCCTTTGGTGTGTGTTCAGGTGACTGAGTCCTGGGCAAGAGTCTGTCCTGCTGTATTTCACTGGAAGATGAACACTATTGTGGGGAAGGGCTGGTATAACACAGTTTGTATCACATAGGTATTACTGGAGATAAGACAGCTCCCAAAGTATCCAGGTGCTCTGTGACTTTTTTTTTTAACTGACTGAGTAATGAATGACAGCTAGTCTTACAAAGTCCAACTTGTAAGAAATTCCAATTTCCTTTGATACAGGCAAATCCACCCTCCCCCAAATTGTTTTTGGCAAAAACCAGTATCAGAATAATATTTCCTACTTACAAATGGATTAAAACAACTAATAGGTGAGCTACAGAGATGTGTATGTGCTTTAATTGTGAAAGAGTGCATCCCTTAGGGTATTTGCTGACTATTTTATGCCCATGGATGTCCCTGTTTCATTGATTGTGTTAACTTCCCAGGGCATGTGAATGTTGGCAGGCTCTCAGGTGTGTAAAAACACGGAGAAGAGTTCAGTTTTAACTGGGGAACCTAAGAGTGGGAACTGAAAATTACCTTTTTTTTCCCCTCCTACAATAGTGAAAAGATTTGGGTCCTATGTTTGAACTAATTAGCTTAACTAATTAGAGACTTGTTTTGGTCTATCCTGCTTGTGCATTAGTCCTGTGATGGGAATAAGAGCAGAGACCCCAGGTAGCAGAAAGATTTATCAACTACTTTTATATTATGTGAATTGGTTTTCCTTTAACACACGATATGAATAAAAGGTATGACAGCAAAAGTATGATGAAGAAGTATGGTTTGTATCGCAAGACTCAGCAGTCATTTGCAAATTGCAGTTACTAAATCTTTGGTTGGGGAGTGTTTGGCTCCAGTAAACACTAAGATAAATTCAGGTACAACTTCCAAGGTATTCTTTATACTGTGAGATCAACCAGCATGTCTTGTTACAGGTATTTTTTTTTTTCCACTCTTCCTTCATCCTTTCCTTTCTGCACAGGAAAATTCTTTTTGAAGTCTTTGGACATGGTGCTTCAAAGGAAAATTATAACCTTAAACATAAAGTTCCCACAACTTTAATATCCCTGTGTCTCCTCAAGGTGATGAATTCTAATTCTATGATCATGAAGATGAAAAAAATGAGCTGTTAGTCTCATCAGCTTTTATAGAGGAGCGATGAGATAAATTGCAGAGTTAAGCAGCTAAACGTTGGAGTAAAAATGCATTTATTACCTTTTTGAAATCAATGCATATTACAGAAGTGTTCAGCATTAGGCAGCTTGCTTTGAACAGAGTAGCCTGTTCATAGATTTCTTAAACTACCAAGCCAGAATTCTCATGGGAATATGCACGTGTCAAATAGGTATCTCTAATAGTTAGAAAGAAATTGGTAAAGCTTGTCCTCAAACATCACAACAAAAAAAATTCTGTATTTTCCTAAACACTGATCTGGACAGTCTGAGTGGTTAGGTCCAGCATCAGCTGGGACTTCATCCTCTTCTAACAGGTGGTGAAGTTAAAAAAAGTACTGCAATGTGTTCATTCTTCAGCCAAGTACCTACAAAAATATTTAGCATAAGAATCCTTTTCTAAGCTAAACCTATTTCTATCAAGAAGTACTTTTGTGACTGCTGTTTCAGTCCTTCAGTTTTCATTCCAGCTTTGCTGTTTAGATTGTGTCAAAATAAAACATTTTGTATGGCCTTTCTCCTGGCCATTTATACCTTTCCTTCACCTCATGTAAGTGTTATGTAAGAATAGATATACTGGACATCAGAAAGCTTATATTTTGCTTCCAATTTCATTTAATCTTAGGCTTAATGATGTTGAAAATTTACAGAACCTCTAGAGATCTCCTGGGCTCTAGTCTCTATGCTTGCAATTTGCATGAAGGTAAAATCACATGGGAAATACTGAGGAAAATGAGGTATTTTCTTCGCCATAGAAAATACCTTCCTCTGACAGCTGCAGAATCCTTGATTAGTCTTTGTCTTTCACATCCCTTTTTAGGGATGTTATCCGTGCCTGGGTGGTATCTTTGCAGCAGGCTCCAGTGAGTAGTTTATTTCCTACTGACTGACAAAGAGGAAGGATTATATCAAGACACTGATTGCCGAACTGTCCTGATTGCTTCGTTACCGGCACTTTGGAGAGAGCTGGGAGAGGAAGCATGGGGAATGGTAGCCTCAGGATTGACACTCTCTAAACACACTGAAAAAGACAGGGGGAGAGAGAGATTTTCTCGCAGCACACTAGGAATTGGACAGTTCCCTTGGCAACAAACTGCTGCTGAAGTCGAGTTTGCATCATCTGAAGGGTCTATGTCCTTGAGACCAGGAAGCCAGAACGTGCTCCCAGCTCTGTCCTCAGCCCAAGTGGTGTGATGCTAGAGGAAGGCTTGGGGGTCATGCAAAGCAGAAATATCCCTTGCAAGTTCTGCTCTGGGGCCAACCATATCCATACCTATTTTTTGCCAGCTGGATCACTGCAGGCATGGTATTCTACCTCAGGAGACCACAGTGGAAGGTCCAGGATTCAATTACTCCTGTGGTGCTTCACTCTGGAAGTGCTCAGCACTACTGAGCATCTGGGTGCTGCCAAAGACCTGTAGAGGCCTTAGTATGCCCATTTCCCAGGGAAAGCGTAACAGTGGCGGGATGGTTCCCATCATGTGGAGAGAAGAGGAGTCTGCTGGGCTTTTGACATTTATTTTAGGATCTGGCTGTAATTTTATCTGGCTTCAGCACAGCCCAGGCTCCTGTCTTTAATGATCTGTTGCTGCACAACAGGAGGAAGGGATTGCTCTGCCTGCTATAATGTATCTAGTGCAGACTATTTTTGGAGGTAGCATTTTGATTAGAGACAACCCTAATGGATGAATTGGTTTAAAAATTAAAGTGGAGGATGTAGGTGTAGTAATTTCTCCCCTTTCTTTGATGTGAAGATATTTAAATGTATATCTCATCCAACTAGACCTGACCTGGGGTCATTGAGATGAGGGTTACTAATGTAGAGCTGTCTCTTTTAAGTCTAGCAATACCTGTACTGACACAGTCATGGCTCAGCATCAGAGTTCCCTCCCTAAACATGCCTGTTTTCCGGGGTTTATATAACTGCTGCTGGAATTTCCTCCTGACTGGTTGACACTTGTCAGGTCTATTGAAACCATCTCAACAAATCAGGAAAAAAAAAGTATTTCCTCTTGCCTAGAATAAAAGTATTTTTAAAGAATTAAAAAAAAAAAAAAGAAAAATTGAAATGGGTATAACTTGAAGAGGCAATAAGTAACCTTAGAGGAGGCTGCTTGGGTGGCTCCCAAGATCCCTTCCAGCCTCAGTGGTTCTGTGAGCCTTGGCAGTGTGATGACTATGTGTTCTTGAAAAATTGTTTTAGAAACACAGCATTAGGGATAACAATCCCTGCTCAAGACTGACTGTAAGTCATATGCCTGAGGTGAGACAGGATTTTTATCTGAAACCTCCACACCATGGTGGAAGGAGCTGGTTTTTATGTAAGTGCTGTACATCTGTCAAAGAAATCCCATCACGTTGTTTACAGTATGTGTAGTGCACATGTATATCGCAGTATACCTCTACAAAATACATTCATAGATCATGCTCTTCACAGAGTTCCTTTAGGCATTACCTGAACTCACACTCATGTGACAAGCTGCTCTGTGATGTTGCAGCTCTCCCTGTCCCTCTAGCAGAGTCTTCAAGTGGTCACAGTTGTGGCCAGGGAATTTTCTCACTGGGCAAAGTTCTACTGTTTCGAAGGACTTGTGCTCGATTTTGCCAGAATTCAGTTTGTCAAAAGCTGTAGTAAGCACCAAATGCCATGGTGGCTATTTAGCCTGAAGAGGGAGATGGTGAAAGCCATGCATACCAAGAGAGGAGGCTGTTGTGCAAGCCAGTACGTGGCAGCGTGTACTCAGTGGTGTCATCAGGGTAGTGGTTTGGCTTTGCAGCTTCAGGTTTGAGATACCTCACCTCCAATGCCTTCCTCCCAGAGCAATGCTTGACTCTCCACTAGGAATGAGTGGTGTGGAGGAGAAGCCTGTGTTTCTCCATGCCCATCTTCTCATTGCCAGGTATCCTGCTGGCTTCTTGGCTTCAGTGTCTTTAGAAAGGCGTAATCTTTCTAGTGGTGGCTGCCACTTGCTGGTGATTGCTGCTGGAACACTCTCTCCAAGCACCTATGCAACAAAGACTTCATTTTCATGCATGTTCCCACCATGTCTGCTACAATTAAAGCTGAGCAACCAATTAGAGCATCAGCATAAATCTGCAAATGCCAGTGCTGCAGTATTCAGTTGCTTATGTGTAATGAAGCAATAATTTTGGATGTGAGAACCTTGTCCCATGGTTGACTTGACACAGCATCAGTATTGGCTTCATTCTGCTGTTGTTGCCTTCTAATGTGATCCTGTGCCGTGTGAAATTATGCAGTTGGGTCTGCAGAGTACAAACACAGGAGCAGACGTTTGTTAGATGGTCCAAAGTAAACTATAAAAATTATCTTTCATTTCTTGGCTTCCTCTTTCACAAGACTTTCCCACCATAACATTTTCTCGTGAGTCCCTTCACGAGGACAGGCAATGTGCTGGTTTAATATTTCTTTATTCTATTCTGGTTCTTCTGCCGCCCACATCAGTATGGTGTCTTAACCATCACACACAGATTTGAGGAGAGAAGATTGAGAAAGAATGAGAAAAACAGCCTACTAATTAACATTCTAGTGATGGGAGAGAAATTGTTCTGTTAGCATTTAATTTTTGAAAAGCACTCAGTGTAAGGGTTTTGGGAGGAACTTTCTAAATACTTCGCTTAATAAAGCAGCAATTGTGTGAAAATGAGAATAGACAATGATTGCAGAGACAGTGGAATATGCTTTCTGCAAAAAAAAAAAAAAAAAGCCCACTGCAAACTGAAGTCTGCTAGTGTCAAAGAGACAACGGTATTGGTGCAGAATTGATAAACTACACTCAAAAAGACCCCAACTAGGTAATGGCCATCTGTGAGTCACTGGATTAAAAGATACCTTTTTGCTGTCTTTTGAAGTAGGAACACAATTGAAGATGTTTTGCTGCACAAGGCTATAGGAAGGGCCATTCCAGATAGAGAGTCCTTACTCTGGTAGACACGGAAATCAAAAGATATACTGGGGGTGGGGTGGGGCTACGCACCTATCTGCCTTTATATATATGGTAGTCATTACTCAGCTATGCAGTCAGAGTTTGGGGTTAATTAGCATTAGAAGATGAGAATAGAGGGATGATTTCAGGGAGCAGCTATGGCATGGAGCTTCCTAGCCTTATGTGGCAGTTATTTGTTATTAATTCTCAGAGAATCCAGTCACTGGGCACAAACTATGCAGACAAGACCAAGTTGCAATTCAAGATAGTTGATGCCATTTCTAACAGCTTTTCTCATGTCTTATTGTAATATTCCAAATAAACATGGGCTGAGAAAGATAAAACATCTTTTCTCTCATTGCAAAATTTAAAATTATCAGTAACACCTCAAAAATGTGAATGAACTTTGATCTTAGCTCTTTGCTTCAGTACAAGTCTTCACAAAAACATCCACTGTGGATACACGTTACCGATTGCTTCCGAGCACAGGGAAACAAGTTGAAATAAAATATGATACAGAATGTACAAAAGCAACCCAGGAGGAAATGTAGGCATACTGCAACATTATGTTGGACATTTTTATCATAGCTGAACATCTAGTTCTCAAAAAACCCCCCAGAAAACAACAACAAAAACTCCACCACCCCCAGCTTCTAGTGCATATTTTCCTTAAATTTGTCTGTAAGAAGCTGTTTAGATTCAATTGCTTCTGGTTCAGACAAAAGGAACTGGAGAAAACAGCATACATAAAAGAATATGGTGTACTACCTTTTCAGTTTTAATAAAATTCACTGGCAGCTTCAAGAAGCAATGATGAAAAATTATTCTAAGCACAAGTTATATCTCATATCTGATGCCAGGTAAAAATAGAACTACAACAGACACTAAAACATACTCCTTGGTTAAAGTATAAGGAAATGAGGGCTTTTCCCTGCTCTACCCATCAGTCTATAAATGAAGTTTATACCTAAACAATACAAGGAAGAGTGCATTGGGGGTAACATGGGTAACTCAAAAACATGTAGGGAAGGATTCCACACTGGAAGTGTGTAGTAAAGCAGGATGTGACTGAACAGAGCCAGACTTGCCTGCACAGAGATAGAAACAAGTATTTGGATGATGGTAGTGCAGCTTTTGTGTTATTGAACATACCTACCATTTAGAAAAAAATCCTTTCTGTGTTGGGAGAATCTGCTCTTCCTAGGGAATCCAGCTGAGTCTACTTCAGGGTCTTCCTTGAATTTTGTTAGGGCAGATTTTTCTGTTACTATTGTTTGCAGCAGTCATGGGACTTTATGTTGTGGAGGGGTAGATTCATCTTTTGAAGACCCCTTTTTTGTTGTTTTTGGGCTTGAGGAGGTTTCTTTGAAGGCTGGTGCTAATACGTCTGTGAGCGCATATCCTTGTAGGCTGCATTGATCTGAGTCAGTCTTGCCTGGGCTCTATGAATGTCAAAAGCTTAAAAAAAGAATGAAGAAATTATTTCAACCCTCAAATGCCTTCACAAGAGTGAAGGAGCTGCAGAGATGCCTCCTAGGTTATAGAGAATATTGTGCAAGAGGGAGGATTTGGGGAAAACAAAGTAGAATTCGTACATCCTCTGCTTTGTTATTAGTGGGGGGAACTTTTCTGCAGAAAACAAAGTGGCTGGAGAGAAGCATGAGAGCTGAGTAGGAAAATAATATGCCTGGCATCAGAGCACCCAATTCTCCACAGCTGGGCAAATTGGTGCACACCCATCTCATGTCAAAATCCCTGTGTGTCCTTAATCCATGAGATGAGTACATCAGAGAGCTGAGGGACCACCAGGAGGCATTCCTCTGACAAAAGCATGCCTTCCCATGGGGAATTTCATATGCTGCCTGTGGGAGAATACTGGCATGCAGCTGTGCCCCTGGGCAACCCAGAAATGTTGACCTTGGCCACCCTTGCTGGCTTACTTCCCACCTTGGCTTGAGCTTTGGATTGCGTAACCATCCCCACGCTACCACACGCCTGCTGCGGGATGGGGGACGTTGCAGGTCTGGCAACACAGTGTGGGCATGTAGGGGTTATGTACGAGAGCCTTGTGGATCTCAAAAGCTACCTGTTTTCCCAGCTTACAGGACTGTAGGGACCCTCAGGTCTAGGGGTCCATGAAGAGACAGCAAAAAGGCACCAAAATCAATTCTGTTTCCCTTTTGTAGTTCATCCACTCCTTATCCAGCCAAATACCAGGTGCAGCAGGAAGCACTGTGCCTTAGCTGCAGAATTATTTCCTTCTGCCATTAAAAGAAATTTTAATGCACAGCAAGCTGCATTGAAGTGCAAGTGAAGGGCCCATTTCATAAAAGATTTAGGCACTGTCTCGGTGTATACTTTTGATTTGTACAGCAGGGAGCTTGTACTTGGGAAGAAAAAGGGGAGGGGGGAGGACTTTGCTTTAAATTATGGGGTTTTTTTCTATTAATTTTGCATTCAAAAGCCCAAATATATTTTCTCTTTCTCTTGCCTTGATTTATGACCTTATAAAAATGAGATAGCATCAGCCCAGAAAGAAACAAAGGTTAGGTCTTCCCAGAGCCTGAAGCCTTTGTGTAAGTCCCTGAAGAACAGCTGTGCAAATTGCATTTGCTGCTATCAGATGAAGCGGAGACAGAGAGCAGTTTTTCTAACTGAATCTGGACAAGATTCCATTTTATTTTGTCGTTTTGAATGCAGGTTTGATTTTGTTTGCTGGTAATCACCGCCTTTAATGTTACCTTGCCAAAAATGGCTATTGCAGGAGAACTTGCATCAATATGATATCAGCACAGGCAGAAAGAGAAACATCCTGTTTATGTGAATGTCCCTAACAAAAGAAGTCAAGATCTAAACAGATAGAAGAGAATGTCAGTAACCGTGAAACAAACTACATGCCAGATGTTAGTCACGCTGCTTAGAGCACTAGGAGAAGTTGATCAGCTATTATGTTGATGAGTGCAGCTTATGAACCTGTAGAGAAGGGAAGTGATAGTTGTCATTTGCATGATTAAAGTCTTGTGTAGTACTTCTACATTAAATCATAAATGATTTCATTTTACCTGAGTGTATTAATTAAAAGATTACATTTTAAGGCGTTCACTTTCCTTTCTTTACAAGTTCATGTAAAGCATTCAAAAGTAGAAATTAGTTTTATTTTACAGACTAAGAGAGCCACAGAATCAGAAGTCAAATCGGGTTGAAAAGGACTTCTGGTCCTACCCCCTGCTCAGAACATGGCCAGGTTCAAAGTCACAAGTTGCTCAGAGTCTTTAGTTAAATTTGAGTATCTCTATGGAAACTAGGGTTTTTTTCATTGCTTAAATGTCTGCACAGTGTAACTGTTTTCCATCCATCCAAACAAGCAGAAATTCCCTTGCCGAAACTTGTGTCAATTGGCTCTTGTCCCTTCACTGCGCACCTCTGAAAGGACCAATCTTTGCTGTAGTCCCCCGAAGGCCCTGCCAGGCTGCTGTTAGGTTCCCCCTGAAGCCATTTCCCTTCCAGGCTGGACAGGCTCAGTTCTCTCAGCCTCGCTTAGCTGGCAGGGGCTCCAGGCCCAGTCATCTTGGCAGCCCTCTGCTGAGCTCACACCATTTCTTGAATCTCACTTCCCTTCTGGAGGATGTAAAACTGGACACAATGGCTTCGCCAACACCATGGAGGAAAGCTGTGGCCTTCCACATGCGGACTCTATTGGTTTGACCTGTGTGTTTGCTGAGGGTGCACTCCATCACTCTGTCCAGGAGGCTGAGGAAGATGTGTAACAGTGCCAGCACGGGTATTGTTGTTCATAAGCAGCTGCTAATTATACAGACTGCTGAATGTTGTCTTTTGAACCCAGTGGTCCAGCTTCTCATCCATCAGGTACTGGTCATTTCTGAACCATGCTTAAATTCTGCTGCGGCTTCTCTCTCCTGTGATGGAGGCAACTTGGAGCAGAATATTCAGGACTTGCAGAATTTAACAAGTTGTCTAAATAAAATCAGATTCTGATTATTCAGCCTGCTTTCCATTTTGAAATTTTTTTGAGAAGCTAGCTGTGTTTCTCAAAGACTAATAGGAGTTTATTTTTCTTGTTTAAATCTCCTTTGGGTTTCCAGAAATCTTTGAGAAAGGGGAGTGTGGGAAAGACTAAGGCTGAAAGTGAAGGGACTGAAGCCAAGTCCAGCAAAGTATGGATTTGAACAGGAATAAGACCTGTATATACACAAAAGTATTTGTAGCTAGCAGACACTGTAAGTACTCTTGCTACTCTGTGTAGTTTCACTGTTTGACTAAGAAAGGAGATATTTCCCCTACAGCAGTGCATCCTTTTTGAAAAAAAAAAAAAATTCACAGAAGCCTTTGAATTTTGATTGATCTTGAGCAGGTTGAAATGAAATACCTGACTTTTCTTGGTTTACTGATATTAGGCAGATTTTTCAATAGTATCAGATAACCTGCTTCGCTATATCACTAAGCACTCATTATTTTGGATTGTATTAAAGGATACAAGGAACAGTAGCATTATTATTATATCATTTTATGTTGCATATCTGCTTGATAATCAGGTTGTGTAATCAAAATGAAATAATTTCATACTGTGAACCCCAAATTGACACAACAGTGTTTCAGGGGATCTTTTGAAACGTCAGTTCTCTATTTCAGGTAGCTTTCTTACTTTCTGAAACTGCTGAGAGTTGTGGTGGACCACATAACTTCTAAGATTCACAGTTCACGACATGGTCAGATTTCACTGTTTTGACCAGCCCAGAGTGGTGGAGACACCTTATGCCTCATTGCTCAAAGCAGCATTTGGTGGGCGTGTCTTGATCCCTGGGTGGTTTTTTTTTGTTTTGTTTTCTTTTGTTTTTTGGTTTGTTTTTTTTTTTTTTTTTCCCTGTACTGCAATCTGATAGTAATGAACAGTTCTTCTGGCTCTTTCTTGCCTGGCAGGTAGTAGTGGGAGTTTCCAAGCTACACCAAGGTCACAGTTAAGTCTGTCCTAAGATGTGGTGCAGATTTTAAGCATGGGGAGTTAGAGGGGCATGCCAAAAAAAAAAAAAAGGAAGTAAGGGTAGATAAAATTTAGCACGTCTTCAGGGTGCTCATGTTGTGTGAATACATCTGTGCATTATCACTGTGTTCATTACATATTTTTCTCAGAAGCATCAGCCTCAGGAGCAAAGGTAAGGTGACCATCGTAGCATGACGTCCTTTTCTAAAAGCCTGTCAGTGGGCGGGGGGTAGATTTTAACTCTTCTCCCCTTCTCTTCTTGAATACAAAATGATTTCTAGCTGGGTTGTTTAAAAGATTCATAAGGAGACTCTGATTCGTTTTGGTGAGTCATTTGTAAAGCTTCAGGTGAGGGAAACAAAAACCTGCAAAGAATTTCCAGCAGAAAAGTGTATGTGGAGGAGTTAGAAAACTATTTCCTGTATGAACCAAAGCCTTCTGCATGGCTGAGTGTCAAAACTGCAGCAGTCACACTACACTGACTCCCATGCTGGCATTTTGCTACTGCCTCTAAATGCACTAGAGCAGGCAAAGTCAGAACACTCTGAACTCGGTTTTTGAAAGCCAGGATGTAGAATTCAATCCTTCAGAAAGCAAAACATCATCAACAAAAGACAGTGATTGTGCTTTAAAGCCACCTGGGAGCAGAGGGAGAACACATGGTCAAGCATTCAGAAAGCTGAGGCAGCCTCACGTTGTTCTGCTCCTGATTTTGCCAGTGAGAGGTGAAACTGAAACAGCTGTGGTGTTGATACAGAGGAAAAGCAAGCTGCCTACCTGTGCTGACCTTGAAGGCTGCTCTCCCCCTGAGATAATTCTGTTTAGTTAGTTGTTTCTTCTCCTGAGCCTTATGCTGGAATAAACCAGGAGAATGATGAGGGTGGGAGATAAAGGGACACAGACTCTGCCAGCAGTGTGGAAATCTCAGTGGCTTTTGAACACCTCCAGGCCCCCCGACTACACCAGCACAAGCCAGTGTTGCGCTGCTATGAGAAGAGAGCAGCATTGCATTCTAGGGAGCAGCCTCTAGAGTTGACCCAAAGTCCTACTCCACTGGATATGCTGGAAAACAGCTATTAAGAAGAACACAAAATGAGTTTAATGACCAAAGAAATAGCCACTGAAGTCAGTATCTGGTGAACATGAGGCAAATATTTTGCAATGCTAAGTTTTGCCTTGGGACAGTAGACAAGAAATGAAGTGTTGTTATCTAGAATTCCTACTTATTTCTTTACACTTTTCGAGAAATAAAAGAGAAATTCTCATGAAAGTGAATGAGGCCACTTGAACCCTTTGCCCTGCAGCCCAGGTTGGCAGAGAAATGGGGAAGAACATTGTGATGCTTCCAGATTTTCCAGGAAACTAGCAATGCACAGGAAATCGGAGAAGCTGGAGTCCCTTGCATGGATGTGTGCCAGAGACAAAAGCATTGTTATAACAGCTGAAATCTGTTTCTACAGGCCCCATTGAGCAGGACATAAGTACATACTTAAGCCTACCCCAAGCCAGCAAGGAGCAGAAGTGTGGGCTGAAGTTCCAGCTGTGCCACTGACTGTGTGTGGCAGTAGCGTGATTCTCACTACAGCCACAGCAGCTTTGCTCTGCTTCAACACTTCTTTGCTCTATCAAAAGTAATTGTGTTAAGGTGGCCAGCCTGAACTGGAACATGGCTTTAAGTTATCCTAAACTAATGAAGGCAAAGATAGATATTTACACTGTCTGATTCTACACAACTGTTTAGGTGCCCTGAGCCATGTGCTAGTATCCATATCTTTCCCTTTGGACGTTCAGGGAAGTTGCTCCCTCAGGCTCATGAGTTCTGAATCACATTTTAATTAGATGACTAAAATGCCTGTTATAAATATCTTTCTAAAAGCAAAGTTTTAACTGTGAGCATAATTAACTGTTGAAATCAACTTCAAAAGTAATTTCAATTTGCCATCCCTTGCAATCTTTCTGCTGAGCATGAGTGTTCATAAACATGCATTTCCCCCACTTGTAGGGTTCTTATAGGGCACATTCTGGCACTGTGCTGCATAAATTGACTCAGGTCCATGGTGTGCTTTACTGTGTATGCCTCCTGAGGGAAGAACTGTGTACACCAGGATGGCTTCTTTTGGTAGCAAAATGTGGCATGCGTGTGAGAACCTGCTTTTCCAAGAAGGTGCCTGGCAGGGTTTTATAGTAATTGCAGTTTCCTGTAACATACAGGGCATGCTATAGTCAGTTGATCTATGATCAAAGCATGATTTACTAAAATCGGATTATAATTTACCAAAGATAAATTCCCTAGGCAGCCAGGAATGACTGCTAGATGATGCTATTCAGTTTCTGGAAAGGTGATACAAATGACTTTCCAAGTAACAACTTGGAACGTAAGTCTTGGTTTTCCAGCTGCTGTACGTGGTGATTGCTTGTAGACACTGAAAAAGAGCTGCGTGAAAGTTTCTGATAAAGCTGCAGTTTTCTCTCATTATTTTTGAGTGCCTTGCTGGAGAAAAAGCTCAGACTGTTTCAGATTGTTACCCTGGACCTCTTCCTTTTTATCTCAGGAAAAGGAACTGTGCCTCTGAGACAGCGTGAAATGCTTTAGGTAGTTCCAGGAGTGTGAGAAAGGATGTTTACTGTCTAGTCACTGACTAGAGGAGGTTTTGCATCTACTAAAGTGGTTTCACATCCAAGTCCTGGATCTGAATATACCCATTCACCCTGATTTTTACAAGGCTACACTTCATCCTGGGTTATTGTTTAGGAAGAATGGAGAAGGGTTAACCATAGTCAGTAGCAGATTGTTACCCGTGCACCCAGGACATTTTGCATGCCAAACAGTGCCTTTGAGGAGAGCCTTCTCCTGCGGGTTTCGTGTCAGCTATTTCTGTCAAGTGGCATCTGCTTACCCCAATGGAGGAAAAGTAACTGTTGTAGTCAAGTTCTTGGTTCATGCCCTGTCCTCAGTATGTGAAACTTTGTGCAGGTTGATGGTAATGGACACTGGAAGCCTTGATGGAATGCTGAGTGTAGCGGTGACCTTTTATGCTGCCTTGCATTTCTGGCAGTCTTTCGATCACAAGATCTATCTTTTCAGAACTGGTTAAATCATCTGTGAATCACAGGAAGGCTTGGGGTGAGATTTGGCAGTATCAGTGCAGGGATGTGGGCAGGAAGGTTTTATGGGAGTATGGGACAACCTCAGCTTTTATTTTCTGCCACTTGGTACTTTGCTTTCATGCCTCTGGCAGGGGAACGCATACAGTGGCAGAAAGCAAGGGAGGTATATGCAAATGGTAGGAAGACAGAGCCATATGGTGGTCAGTGTGCTGATTGTCAGTGCTGTCAGTGCTAATGCCCCACAAACCCCTCATGTTTTCCTCTGGGGAAGAAGACATTTGCATTTTAGCAGACCTTGGTAGTTGTTGAAGTCTTTGTGGCCAAGCCAGAGGCTCTGGACTTATGGCTGGTGTCCTAATGGAAATGATGGTTGTGATGTCCATAATCTTGATAGCAGGGCTGGCAAGCAGCACCTGGCTAGCTACTTGACCAGAGATTATCTGTGACAGTTCTAAAGAAGAAAAATAAAAGAATTTGGCAGTTTTAGTCCAGCAGTCTCACCACTGTGTTGTTGAAACTAGATGAACTCTGATTTATTTCACTATCTCCAATATACCAGTGAGTCCTTTTATGCATTCTGGAATCTGTGGCAGAATGCAAACGTGATTTTACTCCCCGTTCCTTTACTGCTCCTCTCTTCTGTTGTGCCTACTAACTGGCAAACACAGTGAGGCTGAATGGTGTCCTCAGACTAAGTGCTGAGTATTCATCCATAGCAACACAGCCTCCAGAGAACAGGTTAAGCAACAAATGGTCTGCTTGTATATACCTCACCTCACAGTTACTGTTTTCTCTATACCTTGGGTAGGACAAAGGTTTCAGATATGGAGACTGTCTTGGAGATCCTAACAAAGAGTTTGAAATCAATTTATAATTTTCTTGTCATGTAACCGAAGATAAATCCTGTTTATTTAATTAAGGCATGTAGTTGATATCCAAGACAATGAATATGTAGGGCGTGTATGTTGGACATTTACCTGAAAGCTTTGTTACCTTTGGATGAAGGATAATGTAAGTGTTCTCTCCTGGCTTAGTTATATTTTTCA
>VYZQ01050548.1:3738-27357 GCA_013400655.1 Mystacornis crossleyi
TGGCTTATTCTTGCTCTGTGAAACCTGTCTGTTCTATTTCAGGACTGTATCAACCCCTCAGATTCTTTTAGACTTTCTCAGGCAAACCATAAACCCCTAATCTCGCAATACATGAAATGACTGAGCATGTTTTATGAAAGAAATGTAGAAATTATAACATTTTAGAGTGAATAAGGAATTTAGTTGTCCACCCTGAATGTCTAGGTGCTTCAGGAGTAAGGCTGCTCATTCTTCTGCTGCTGCTTTGTTGAGATCATCCTGTTCTGGCAAAAGGCAGAAAGAAATGTTACTGAAGAAAATGAGTTTGTACCTGTGATGCCAAAGTGAAGGAAGCTCTGGCTGTGGTTAAGTGTTGCTGCAGTGTAGAAGGAACAGATCCTACCTTATTGTGTCACTGCTAGATGGCATAAACCAGCCACATTTATCCACTGGGAAATTATAAATGAATTAATTATTACTTACATAATAGGAGGATGGAAAAACAGAAAATGAAGGTGAGAATAAACTACAAGAACTATAGAAAAAAAAAACTATAGAAACTATAGAAACTAAGAACAGAGCACAGCAAACTGTGNTAAAAAACAACTGGAATATTAAGTCCATTCGCTCAAGATGCCAGGAAATATCTGTCCAACTTTTTATTCCTACTTAAGCCAAGAGGATTTCTTGCAAATACAGCACAAATATGTACAAGCAATAATTTTGACTCATGTGGGGCCTCTGGCTTATCCACTTGCCTGGACTTTAGCATCCCGTGTGGGAGTGAGAAAGGAAACAAAACTATTCCTCTTTAGAAGGGAAACTAAGGCACGAAGGTATCAAATCCATGATCTCTGCCTCTGGCTCGAATCCTTCAGGGTGCAGAACCTGAACCTCGTGCACCATCAGCCTTCTACCCTCTCTACCTCTCACAGGATAATTCAGAAAGCTGAAATAATGGGACTGTTTGTTCCTGTTGTTAGTGGCCAGTTGCTATAGGAGATTTCAGCACTCCCCTGCTCTGCTGGGGGGATCTTTTCATGTGCCTGAGGGATGCATAAAGGATTTGACTTTCCAGACACAGTTTTGTGCTTGAAATCTCCCCTTACACAGATTAAAGTACTTCATTCTGATTTAGCAGAGACCCCTTGCAAGGCTGGATGGAACTCAACACGGTTTTCATCCAGCTTCAGCTGCCAGGCTTAATTAGTGGGGAATTAGGAGTTCTCCTGGTGGGAATTGTGCTGACTTAGAGGCTGATTTTCCCTCTTCCACTGACGGCTGGTGGATGCTCAGCCCCCGTCCTGGTCAGATACACTTGAAATACTGGAGGAGAAGATAGCATCAAACCCAGAAGGAGGATTACACTTTCCTAAATTTGCCATTTTGAGGGGAAGTGGCTCCATCCATTGGGGCTCAGCTTCCTCCCTCCCTGTGTAACCTGGAAGTAGCAGAGTTCACATGAAAACCTGGTGTGAGCCAGAGTATCTCAGCCTGCCTGGAGCCATGGGCTGGCCTGGGGCCACACTGCTGGATGTGCAGCTTGAGGAAAGTAAATAGACATTAATATAGCACTTATATATATATATATATTNTAGCTTTAAATGGTATTTTAATTTCATGAAACTCCTGTCTGATTTATTCCACTGGGTGAAACGGTTTTTCCCAAGCAACTCCATATTATCAATAGCGTGTGAGGTAATACAAATTCTTTTGGCAGGAGTATCCAGTGATGGAATAGCAAACATTGCATTACTAACCCCAATAATGCAGGCAAAACATCTTTCTATTGTGAAAGCAGACAGCAACAGAACACAGAATTTCCCTGCAGGAATAGACTGAGCTCGTACAACAAAAGCTTGTGAAAGCCTTTGTTCTGGTCCCTAAGGATTTTATGATTGTCACACAATCTATGTAGATCAGCCATTCACTCCCATAAGCAGACTTTGCATTTCTGTGATAGCTGGCTGTTGTTTGAATAGTAGAAAAAATACAATACAGTACAATACAATACAATACAATAAAATAAAATAAAGAGGTGCTTTGACCATTTTGAGAAATATAAATTGGGGGGGGGGTTTGTTTGTTTGTTTTTTAAGGAAGAAGCAAGAAGAGGTCTGAAATGCCTAGCTGGATAGTGTGTGTGTGTCTCTGACTGACTGCAACTAGACCCGAAGGAGGTGTAATACCCTGAGTAGCCTCTAAATATCTATATACAGCTTTTGGCAGTGGGTTTTGTACTTCATAGCCACTCTGTCCTTAGTTGAATCTTTACATCTTCACAATCCCCATGTCTTGATTACTTTTCTGAGATACATATCAGCATCCCAAATATTTGCTGCACTAATACTTGTCACACATTCAGTGATCACCATCTGATTGAGATGTTTTCTCTCTCCAGGTAGAGAACAGCAGGGATATTGCTGATGCTGCCAGTGATTGTTTCAGAGCGTTAAGTATGTGTATAATGCTAATTCCATGCAAGGAGCCTGCACTTGACCACGGCCAGAATTACTGGATCTACAGACCCACCACGGTGACACATTTTTCAGGTGGTATGTCCCAAAGGTGTTTTTGTAAAAGTCAAAAGCCAGGGTCCTGGTAGACATAACGCTTAGCAAGTAGTGTCACTAGATTGTAATAATGCATAAGTGATGGCTCACTGATCATTGGCAAAGTGATCTGAGGTCATATTTGTTCAATTAAAACTGATTTCCTTCAATCTTGTCACAAAGAGGCTGCACCTTGCAATGGTTTAATACATTAAATTCACTTCAATGTGTTTTACTCCAAACAGCAGCCCACACTTGGGGCAAAATAGTAGGACCTAAAGGGGAAACCAAACCATCAAGATTTGTACTAGTCTACACCCAGGTTACCTCTCCTTGCCATCAGGTACTTTATGAAGTGCTGGGCTGGCGATTGCCATCGCTGCTCCCTTCCCTCTCCCCCCATCATTAACATTCCTCTCCCGTGCCAGCTCCAGAGGGGAGCTGTAATTAAAATTCAATGTGACAGAGCATGTCAAATGCAAAGGGTCCCTTTTGCACAAAGTCTTTGCTAAGCTCCTGTTCATTTTGTGGTTGCTGAGTTCCGTGTGCTGCTTTCTAAGAACAAATGGACGGGAGGAGGTCGGGCTTCTGCAATATCCTACAGCAATTTTGTTTAGATCTTTTTCTTGACCATTAAATGCCATGGGTTTATTGGTTCTTTCTTGCTTATAAAAGCAAAGCAATAATCCATGAATTATTTCTCTTCAAAGCCTGGTTGTGCTCAGTGTAACAGAATATTGTCCCTGGAGCAAGGGCAGCTCTCCCAAGGCCAGCTCTTTGCAGCCCCCACTCCTTGGGAATGTTCAGGGAGGGCAACCTGGAGGGATGGATGAAGGAAACCAGTCCAGAGCAGAGCCTCCCAGTGTGGAAGAGCTCCCCCAGTTTGACCTAGACGATCTAGGAAACAAGAAATACATGGCAGTGCTTCATCAAGGAGGCCTTGAGGTGAGGTTTGTGTTCAAGAAGGGATTGCAAAGGTGTCTGGGATGATGGATGTGGGGCTTGGATGAGCAAGAGGAATTTGAGACCTGCTGTGGCCCTGCACCAGCTGAGCTCCCCCTGACCACTGAGAGTCAGGAGATCACCCAGAGGAGACCCAGGACATCCAAGCTGTGCACACTTCCACCGGCACAGCGGGACAGGGATGGGCAGGGGGCTGTGGGGGATGAGGAGGATGGAGCACGGACCAATGGGGCTTTTCCCTGAGCACAAGGGCAGGGCTGAAGGGTCTTGTTCCATCAGGGAATTCTTTATACCAAGTTTGCCAATCATTTACACTTGGTAATGGTCCTCAGTGCATCCCAGGGGTCCCACTCTGCTTTCAACCTGTCACTGCTGAGACGCTTGGATGCTCTGACCTCTGTACAGATGTCACAGCAAAACCAGGGCTGATCACTGTGGGCATGTGGCCTTCACGTAAAGGAAGCTTTAAAGACCCTTGAGGAAATGTCCATGAAAGAGTAGGGCAGCAATAAAACTTCTAAAATGATATCAAAACTCATACTAAGAGCAAAACTCTCAGTGAAGCGAGGAGGATGTTGGGGTGTAGCAGGTCCACACCCATCATCACAGGGGCTCTCCCTGGGCTTCTCAGAGCAGAATAATACTGCTGGAGCAGGTGGGATAATCAAGGCCACGGCATCTCTGGAAAACTGGGACATGTCAAATGTAATGGAATGATTATAGTTAATGAGAAGAAGCTGTGTCTTCTCCCTGGCTGGTTCTGAGGGCAGGGTATTGAGGCAGGCAGGAGGAGGGCAGAGCTCTCTGTGGGTTGTCTGACAGTGCCTGGGAGGGTTCACTGCAGAGCAGCAGTTTCCTGTAGCATAAACACCCCTGGAAGTCTCAGCATCCTGTGTTGCTCCTCAGGAGGAGCAGACGAGTCAGGACGAAGAGAGAAGATCCAGCTGGGATCCCCTCTTGTAAGGAGGTATTGACCTGGAAGGCAACCCCTGAGGCAGCGGTGTTACCACATGAGGCGTGTTGGCTTAACTGTAAAAAGGAGATTATGGATGAAGTGGCTGTGCTGCCAGGCCTTTAGCTTTTGAGCCGAGTCACTGTGGGAGCTTGGGAAGCTTCCTAGTGAGCTGAGGGTTTGTTATCGTATATTAATGATGGAAAATATAACATCACTTTCTTCTGAGGTGTGGGAACTCTGGTAGCTGGCACTGTTGAGCACAGGGTTAGTCCCTGGGAGGATTTCTTGACACCCTTTCCACTTGGAGCTCACTGAAATCTATGAGCATGAGTCCAATGACTTAAATGTGTTTTAATTTGCACCAGCGCTGCTGCAGGCTCTGAGCAGGAGCTCTGTTTCTGTGTTAGTAACAGTGCCCTGCCCTGCCTGGGCTGTGAAGGGGAATGCCAGCACTCTGCCCAGTGTTTATCCCTGGGTTTTTCTTCTCTGGGCTCTCCCCTCACTCTTCCCCAGCATTCCTGTGTACTTCCAAAGAGCAACTGCATCCTGGTATGCCATGGCTGTTGTCACCCACTTGATTTCAGTTTCATGTCCCAAGATACCCCCTGGTCTGTTTGTACTGTGACTTACCTTATCTTTGTTAGGACTGGAATATTTACCAAATGTCATCCAAAATCAGTGGTAGGGAGGTTAAGATTTTAGAAATTTTGGCCAAGTTTTAATTACAGCTGCTGTAATTAGCACTTGGGCTCTGAGTGCACACCATGGAGCCAGTGGAGAATGCTCCTTCTGTCCTCTGTATAGGGGAAGGAGACTTGCTCTCAGCCATCAGCCTTAGTCAGCCATTTCTTCTTTGCCACTTAGCTAATGATTTTTTTTACCATATCTGTGCATGGGAAGCACAGAAAAAGGCCAGAGAAGCAGGTAGGGTTGTAAACTGGGTGTGTGATGAGAAGAAGGCTCTTCCCCCTCTGAATTCCTTCTCTTGTGACTTACCAGGAAGGCTGTAGAGCACAGGAAAGCTTCCAGCTTGTCCTGTTTGATTCCAGGTGGCTTGGTCCCCTCCTGGTTACTGAGTGTGGGCCAAGGAGTGCTGGAGTGTGTAAGGGATGTGCACTGCCCTCCCAAAAGCTTTGTTAAACAGAGGAAATCACGTTAATTCTCTACTTGATGCTTTTCTGATTATGATCAAGCATCATTCTACAGGCAATAAAACTCAGTGTCAAAGCACTGTAAATTACAAAAGTAATTTATTTTACCCAGTCCATCCACACGCTCCTACTCAGAATGGAATAATGCACACCAGCTGTACTTTAGAGTCTAGCTGGCTTTGAACATTATGAAGATATAAGCTAAATTCAGGAAATTACCTTGCTAAGGGCTCATTGAAGATTTCTATATATGGTGCTTATTACTGTTATTACAAATGAATTCATGGGAAATTTAATTAAGTTCTCAAAAAGAAACAAATGGGTTTCTATCTATTAAATACACTGGCCAAGCTTACTTTTGGCATATTTCCTCGTCCCATAAAGGTTTTCAGAACATTACTTTTCTCTGAGTAATCTTGTTACTAATTTAAGCCTTGGGGTCAGCACCAGCTCTCTGTCTAACATGGGAAATGTTGATAACTCCAGTGTTCTGCACCTGCAGCCAGGGATGCTTTAAATATTGAAGTCACTGCTCTCAAATAACACTCCCAGAGGGATCACATTTACTTTCCCTGCGTGTGGCTCCTCCGTATTTCAGAGAGGATATGAGCAAACACATCCAGCCAGCATCCCTGCTGGGGAGCCAAAGCCTCCCCTGCCAGGCTGGTAGAGCTGAGGTGCCTGGCACTGGAGCTGGTTTTGTCATGCCCAGACCCCAAATCCAACAACCTTGTTAAAGACTGGAGTTCAGGCCTGCCTGCTTCCAGATAAGGACTGTGCTAATGTGGGATGAACAATGACAAGCAGTGGAAGAAGGGGATAATCACTTATCCCTAACCTGCTAAGCCACAAAGAATCATGCAGGGAAGCGCAGGCCTCCAAGAGATCTGTAGAGGGAGTGACAGGGCAAGGGGAAATGGCTTTAAATTAGCAGAGATTTAGGTTAGATATTAGGAAGAAAATCCTCATTGCAAGGGTGGTGAGGCCCTGGCACAGGGTGCTCAGAGAAGCTGTGGCTGCCCCATCTCTGGAAGTGTCCAAGGCCAGGTTGGACAGGGCTTGGAGCAACCTGGGATAGTGGGAGGTGTCCCTGCCCATGGCAGGGGAGGGTAGAACAAGGTGATCTTCAAGGTACTTTCCAACCTAAATCATTCTATGGGCATGTTTTGATGAAGTAGCAAATCCATCCTGCTGGTTTAGGCTGTAAATCCAGAGTGACTTATCTGCAAAAGGAATGTTTACAAGCAGGAGCAGCAGTACCATATAGTCTGCTTTTGTGCTCCCTGCTGTCTTGCTGGAGTTTGTCATCTGATCAGTGAGGGTGAGAGGGGAATGTGCTTTAGTAACATAGATCAAAATAATACCAGGCATGGAAAATATTCTTCCTAAATCCCGCTATGGCAGAGCAACTACCTGTTCATCAGCCAGTGCTGACTGAATCTCCTATGCTAAAGGTGCTTTGCACAGGCAAAAAGCCTCACTGCACTTCAGTGAGACCCTTCTTCAGTGCATGGATCAGAGCACAGATGGGTTTGCTGGGCTGGAAAGAAATTCAGCAAATATTCACCCCAAATGAGAATTTTCATGCTCTGTGTATTCTGTCATTGGTCTGGAAATGTAGACTGGTCTGGTTTGGAGTCCATGGCAGGGAAAGGGGCTTGTAAGACTAAACACCATTGACACTGCACCTGACAGCTTTAAAGCCATCCAGAAAGTGATGCAGAAATCATCTGCTTGGAAAACAGTAAGCTGCAGGAGGCATATTCAATCACTGCTCCATGGCGTGCATTCACTCTCTGGGAGCTTCAAGCTGCATGTTACAGGCTCTAGCTGCTCCCTGGAAATCTAGATAACTTAGGAACCTTATTTCTGAAATCCTGCCTCTCTGCCTAGGGCCTGCTGCCCCAAAAGAGCAGGGGATGGGCAGTGGGTGGAGGAATGCTGTGCCTGGTCCAGCTGATAGAAGCTTGGCTGGATCTGCTGGGCTTCCCAGCAGCCTGCTGGGAAAACTTGAGGGTGACATAGTTCAATGGCCCCAAGCTGGTGTCCTGGCAGTGGTGGGGAAATATTGCCTAAAGCCATTCTTAAGCCATCCTTTCCTCCTGGAACTGGAAGATGCTGTGGGGTGGCAGAGATACCTCAGCTAAACTGTTACACCACCCAATGATGCCATATGTGATGGTGAATAAATATATACACCCACACACATAATTATGTTCAGAGACTTGCCCAAATTAACCTTGTGCCAGACAGTTTGGTGGAGGGGACCAGCATGGGGTGGGACTTGGTCGCTGGAGTACTGAACCTGGCTAATTAAAAGGAGCATATTTCAAATGTTTGCTGCAGATCTCTGAGGACATGAGACAACCATCCTGAGTTCGGAGTTACACCACAGAGGAGTGGGATTTGCTGACTGGTTTTAAGGTAGGTCTTTTTATGAATTTAGCAGCAGACAGCAAATGATGTAATGCTTTGTCTCTTTGGTCTTTCTAAACCAGCTATATGCTTCTACCTCATTTATTATTTAGAGCTGGTATGTTGCTTTATGTGGTGAGGAATTTGTGCTCTCAGATATTGATTTGGTGAAAAATCATTGGGCCACTTTGGGTATTTCTAATTGACCGTGGAAAAATAAGCTATTGTCACCTGTATGAAGGCTGCAGCTGCCCCAGGACATGGTCTGACCTTGGGGTGATGGAGGAGGCCAATAATATTAATAATATTTCTAATAACAACAATAATAATAGTAATGAAAAAGAGAGAGAGGAATAAAACTCAATTGCTCAAACTACAATTGCTCATCACCCACTGAAGCACTGTACCAACATTCCTGAGCACTGATCAGTGGCTCCCAGTTTGTGTACTGAAACTCTGGTTTGGAACATCCCTTTGGCCTGTTTGGGTCAGCTGTCCCTGCTCCCTGTGTTCCTGCTCTCTGGGAGGCTGTGGGATGGGAAGCTGAAAAGTCCCTGACTCTCCGTCAGCCCAGCTCAACAACAGCTGAACCACCAGTGTGTTACCAGTGTTGTTCTCATCCTAAACCCAAAGCACAGCACTGTACCAACTGCTTGGAAGAACATTAACTCTATCCCAGCCAAAACCAGGACGTTATGGATACCCAGCCTCACCTCCTCCCGAGGGGCAGAGACTCAGCTCAGGTAGTGTCAGACATTGTAGCATTGCTGGAAGATCTCAGTCCCTGCTTTACCTGGGGAGAAAGGGGTGGGTGGCCTAATGAAATAAGCACAGGGCAAAATCTCTGATTGGGAATTGCAGTTAGGACTAAAGTAATTATTTTACTTAGGGTGGGATTCTAAGTGTGTTTACACCTATGCAAGAAAATAATTTTTTTCACTGCCAAAATGGGTGCTACACATCAGCAAATAAATGGTTGCACGTATTTTCATTGACTCATCCTAAAACCTACCTGTGCCCAGCCTGCTTTCTAGTCGGAGTCTTGCAGGGATGGACAGCCCTTGGGTGGGTGACAAACACAAAGAAGGGTGGGAGGTGGCGTGCTCTGGGCCCTGTCCCCAGCATGACTCTCTCCCGGCGGATGCCTGGATCTCCGGGCAGCGTGGAAGCGTTGCTGGCTCCCGGCGAGTCAGCAGCACCATCTGCTGCAGACGGCCCAGAACGGCAGGACTGGGAATTAAATACGGATTTCAGGGCTTAGATGCCGACTGCAGATCGAGCTGTAGTCACACAAACATTAAGCCGAAGTTGCTCGGTGCAACAGCTCCCGTGCTCCTTAGTGAACAGCGATGGGCTCAGCTGGTGCTCCAAGAGAAACACAAACTCGAATGTAAATCTGCCTTGCTAAAATGAGAAATGTCAAGTTTCCACAGAGCCTTTGAGGCATTTCAAATGGAAAGGAGTCAGGGGAAGTAAGTCTTCTCTAATTATAGAAGCTGGTCAAAAACTCTGATTTAATCCCAGAAAAGGAGGAAGTTCAGCTGTGACCTCTGCATCAGAGAGCTATAGGACACAGCAGTTTTGGGACAGTAATGACACTGAGTGAGGTCATTAAATGAGAGGACTGACACTGCTGTGAGAGCTGCTTGGAAACCTCTTTGCTGCCCTTTTCCACCCTGTAACTGGCAAACTGTTTTCCTACAAGAATGGAAAATTGAGCAATGTGCTGAAGGGTTGATCCAAAGCACATTGGATTCGAAGCCCATCCCAAAACTTCAGCTTCAGGGGAATTCAGAGAGTATTCATCCCAGTAATCTTCACTTGGAGCAGTAGAGAACAAATTTATTTTTCAATAAACCTATAGGAGGTGCCAGACAGATGCACCAAACACCTGAAAATTTGGGTACCACATCTTGAACTGATCTTAGCAACTAGAAATACTGTGGAAACTGTGTTCATGATTGAACAGGGGCATTTTACCTCACAGACCTGTAAACATGAATAACCTAAAAATTGCTTGTAGGTCCATATTGCCTCCTTGAAATTTTTTCTCTGGGAGGAGTGGAGGTGTCTAATACCAAGTCCTTGGCAGTCTGAGGAGAGATGAAGCATTTTCAGGGAGCTCCCCTGGGCATGGAGGAATGGTCTGACTCTGAAGCTGGTGATGCTCTGTGGCTCTTGGCCCAGCTCCATCTTGCTCAATGCCCAAGACCAAAGCACAGAGGAGTGTAAGGAGACACCCCAAACAGCCTGATGGTTGCATCTGTTTTCCAACAAGGCTTGTTCTGCACCCAGCAAGGGCAGCCCAGGGCTGTTTGGTTTTCCAGGAATTGTGCTTCCAGTAAGCCCCTCTCATGAGAGGAAGGCATGTTCAGGAAACCCAAGCAATTTTATTTCCTCATTTCTAGACACACAAACAAACAAAAAAACCCCAACAAAACCCAAAAATGCCGTTAGAATCTCCCAGAAGGAGTGAGATAAAAAATCTGGTGGGTGGAGGATGTTGGTGAGGACGGGCTTTGGGATGGTCCAGCAAGCCCTTGCCTGTGTGACACGGGCCAAGGAACCCCCAAAGCACCCCAATACCAGGAGAGTGCTTGGATGCCCACTACAATATTGTGCCACTAGCTGAGACAGAGTGCAGTCAGCCTTCTGCTGGGCCTTTGTAAAGCAGTGTCCAAAGCTGGGATGAGAATTTCCTAAATTACTGTTAGCTTAAAGAGCTGCATCATAAATAAGGGGCTCTTGCAAAAGTAATTTTAAATGCAAAGTTCTGCCTTAACCCTGTACTTTGCAGAGCCCTGTTGGTGGTGGGTAGAAGTTTTACTTCAGTCTCAGTCCCACCCATCTCATCCTACCCCTGATGACTATGCTGGAAGTGGGGCTCTACCTTATCCTCCAAGTGGATAGTACATAGGTCTCTTTGAGAAAACTCCAAGTTCATCCTCTGTATTTATTTTGGGGACAGGCTAAGGAAGGAGCTAAGATCCTGACCTACAGTTACATCAGCTTATTCAGCTTCAGCAGCCAGAGCACGTGGCTATTAGTAATCTAGTGAAAAATGTAACAGCACTTGCTTAAAAATAAACAGCCTACTCAAAAAAGGAAGTTACAATAAATAATCTGCATGAGAGGTAGCAATAAAAACTTAATGGCTGGAGTCATAATTGGCTGTAGAAATAAATGTCTCCAGAGCAAGAGGTATTGAATATTTTCCTCCATACATACTGCCCCTGAAATTTCCCCAGCTGGAAGGAAACAAGTGCTCCCAAGCCTGGGTGCCAGGGAAGGAGACATCACTGTATTTAGAGTCACCTCGGTGCTTCTGCCCACACAACTTCCTTTCTTCAAGTCACGCTGGAGAGAGAAAATGTTTCCCTTCCACTTGCTCAGCAGAGCATGGTGAGCTCATGAGCAGGAGACTTCAACTTTCAAAGGCTGAACTCGGCCAAGGGCTGGTTTCCCTCATTATTTATGTTTTCTTCAGCAGCTCTCCTGAACTGAGGCACACTCTGCTAAACTCATATTCACCAGCTTTCACTCCTCCTTGTCTGGAAAAGTTGTTGCAAGTGGCTGTGGTCGGCCTGTGAGTAATCCCCCAGAATTACTGCAATCCCAAATAATCGGAACTTGCCAGATGAGACAGGGACAGCCCAACAGGGGGGTGGGAGAGGTTGCTGCTTACATCTTCTTTTTGTTAGTTTTGCATAATTTGAGCTCAAAAATGAATTGCTTAAAAACTGCTCTAAAATAGAGTGGTAAAAGCAGACAAACTCCCACCTGGCTTTGTACCACCAGATCCCCAGTCAAAGGAGAGGACCCAAACACATTTCCAGGGAAGGGGCCGACGCACACCCAAATAAAACCATGGCAATGCTGCCAGTCTACTGCAGCTCTGACCTGACAGAGTTCAGAGAGTTGTTCTTAACTGCAACATCCCACCCCATGTGGCAGAGATGATATCCTCCCACACATGTTGATATTGTTCTCCAGAAGGGGTGTGTTTTTTTTATTGTGCTGGTAGAGTTAGATGAAACTAATGAGTCAATGGTCCCACATTTTTTAACAGATGGTTGAGATACAGCACTTCTGATTTTAGTCAGCTGATGTCCTCCAGTGCCTCTGTGTTTTGGACTGTTTGGGATTACACCTGTAGGGAAAATGTCTGTGGATGCAGACTGTAGAGTGATGGTACCTCTCTGTAGGAAGCCTTCAACAGATTTTAAGACCCTTTAAGGAGAGTGGTGTCTTGCAGTGGGACGAGGGAATCCTTGAAAAAGAATAAAATGGTGTCCTGAGAATGACTGGAACATCCTAACTGGCCCCACACTGAAAGCAAGTTGGTTGCCGGTGATGTCAGCCAGATTTCATTGCACACCTTCACCCTCTCTCAAGCCATAATGTTCTTACTCGTGTGGAGCAGTACCTCTCTGGGGAGGCAGTCACTGGGTACAGCAGGGCTACTCGTGGCAGGCACCAGTACTGCCCAGGAGTAAACAGCTGTACGTGTGTGGTGGGGTGTACATGGCTGGTCAGAGTCCTCCGGTTTGCGAGTCTAGGAATACATGCACACCAATGCAAAATTCCAGGTAAATGCCCTCAAGGCTGTGTTGGCATTTCTGCAGAGCCAAAAAAAAGGGTGTTTCAGTGTTTTTAGTCGGGAAGGTTTCTTCTCCTCTGTTCTAAACCAATTTCCTTCCTGTCGTTTTCTGGGTTCTGATGACTGATCTTAGAAGTTAGGAGAAGCAATATGTGCAAAAAATAGTGTTTATAGACCTCATGGTACCTGAATTCCTGCTTGGAAGTCCCCATACTGATAGCTCTGAGCATGGCAACCAGCCTGAGGACTGGAAAAGCTGTCAAGCACATTGCAATGCTTAGTTTTGCCCCTTTGGGGATGAGTCTAAGAAGAATATTTGTGGCTTCCTGTGTTGACTGTGTGGAAAAGCCATCACAAAAGAGCTGCTTGACGTCTTGGACCCATTGTACAGAATGGTCCATGCACTCCCATGGGCTCCAGGGCAGAGATGTTGGGCAGCCAAGTGTGGCAACTCTTAACTGCAGCCACACCCCAACACCACAGATTTTTGACTCCTCTGGCACTCAGTCCACAGGTATTTCAATAAATCACACTCTGAAGTGTTTCAGAAGAGCTGGGAATAGGTGAAAGGAAAAACCTTGTTAAGAGAATGGAAAAATCCCATTGCCTATGCTCTCTCCGTAGACTCCTGGAGGTGGGAGGGTGCTTTGAGTAGCATCCGTAGAGGCTGCCAGTCCCACGTAATTCACGTAGGAAGTTTCTCACTGTTACAGTCTGCAGGGACATGTCTTCCCCCTTAGTGACCTAATTTTGGTGAGTGAGCAACCATTTGGAAGGACTGTCCTGCCTGACTTTCCGACTGTAGCTCGGAGCCAGCAGGAACGGGAGCCCAGGTTCAGAGCTTCTGTGGTGGCACAAGGTCCAGCCACCCCACGATTCTGCCTGGGAGCCCTGTGGCCTCTGGTGTCCTGCTGTGTCACAACCTGACACTCAATGGACAGAACATGATAATGTTGCTAGAATAAAAAGATCATTAAGACATAAAGCAGCCTGAAGCAAGCTTCAGATCCCACTGAGAGTAACTGGATGTGGCTCACTGGATGTGGCTCACCGAACTTTCATAGAGCTTTGCCAAAAGAAAGTAAGTTTTTTTTATGCAAGGCACATGATTTTTGCTTTGAAAATATGTTTACAGAATAGAGCTCATTGCTTCATCAGTCAGTAAATCCTTGATATTTTCATTTATGTGGTTTCTTATTCAACACGTGTTTGAATCATAAGACTTCTGCCCCTTTATCTGAATTTCTCTACTGGGAGCATTTTTAAAAGTGAAATGTCAGTCAGGTGCATGCCAGACATGCAGCAAACAGTTTTTTCTTTGCTGCCCGACTCAGTTCTCTGGAATTCCCCTCTGCTTCCTTCTCATTTTTCATGTCCCCTTTCTAGCAGAGAACAGATCCAGGGTTTTCTCTGACCAAGGGAACACAGTGAGGTCCTAGGACCAGCTCCTTGCTTAGCATCTTCAATCCACTGACATAACACCAGCAGTTCCTTTTGTCTCCCAGATGAGAGTCTTTAAAACTCCTCATATTTCTTCAGCTGGTCTGTTCTGGTTTGGTACTGCAAGGCTCCCTGCAAAACTTTGATGGGTCTAAAACCTGACAGCAGCTGGTTGTGCTGCTGGAGTGTTTTTCAGGTGGGTTTTTCCTTTGCTTTATTGACATACCAAAGGAAGGGACAATCAAATAGGTCAGGAGCACGGGAAGCTGTGGGTGCACACCCAGACCTGTCAGCAAGCACTCCTTGCCCTCCTCTGCTCTGGATGTCTCTGGATGTCTTCTGATCTCTTGTGCTGCAGCTGCATGGGGATCTGAGGATGTGGGCAAAGCTGGAATGGGAACAGAATGTCATTATTTGTGATGAATTATTTCTACATGCCAAGTGTAGGAGAGACCGTAAATATATGCAACGGCACAGCATTAACAGACTTCTCTCTTCACAATAATAATGCAATTTTCTAGAAAATCTTATAGAAATCCAGGCCAGAATTTGGATAAATGAAGTAGATGTTTGTTTTTCCCACACTTAATTTTTCACTTAAAACAATACACCTAAATATCACCAATAGCATGATGCATGTGCAAGAATGATGACAAAGAATAAACATGGGGGTGGTGTGATGCTGAGCAGAGGCAGCTTGATGCTTGGTGGTTTAGGCGAGACACGTTTAGGACCTAAACACTGTATCTAAAATATATGCTCCTGCACATATGCCCCTGTTAGCTGCCCCTGGAACTTTCTCCTGGCTGCTGCGTGCACTGACATCACTGGAAAACGTAGCTGCTGGCATTGATGCCTGTGTCACATGCTTTGTATGAGAACAGGGCAACATCTGGCAGTGAGTACTTCAGGCCCCCGATCAGAAAATTGAGTGTAAGAGGAAATGTGGTGGTTCTGTTGTCTCCTGGGTGCTTTAAAAAATAAGACAGACTCAAGAACAAAACTATTTCTTAATGAGGCCTACGTGATGTTTCCAGTATTAACACTGCAATGAGCTCAGACAGCATCTCCCCAGAGTGCTGACGTGGGGTTTCAGATGTGTCTGCAGTCAGCAAAGGCATCACCCTGCTGCTGAGGTCCAGGGCAGAGCCCTCTCCATCACCCAGGGAGCTGAGGGACAGGGTGGCTTCAGCCCATGCTCAGCTACACAGCAAACCAAGGGGACACAGCAGACCTGGGAAGGTCAGCACGTGGTGACATAATTTTTCTTTACATTTGATGTGCTGAATTTTACTGACAATGCCCAAGCCAGGCAAGAATCCTGTTCACTCACCACCAGTGGAAGAGGAGCTGCAGTGCTAACGGGGCCTGCAACTTCCCATTAATTACAAGGTGCTGTGATTGCACATTTATATTTGCTGCTGCTGCTGCTGACGGCGTCTTTCAGAAAAAGGTATAGAGGATTTTTCATGACTTTCAGCTGGAACACAGTGTCACCAACACTCCTCCTCCCAGGCTGGTGGAGCAGTTCTGATTGCTTGCAACACTTTATTAATAGACTTGCTAACATCAAGGAAAGGTTGATGAACACTTAGGATACAGGGAAGTGCCAGTGACTGCACCTTGTGCTGCTTCTGCTAATAATGCGTAGAAATTATAAATAATGTATTTTTATTTTCTACCTGAGACAAATTCATGTCACCAATGGGCGGCCCTTCCTCGGCCTTTCAGAAGAGCATTCAGCAGCCCTGACCTCTCTGATGCTCACACCAGGGCAGGGACAGGAGACTGTGTGCTTCTTGCTCCGTGGTTTGGCAGGAGTCCATTTCTGGTGGCAGAAACCTGAGGCCTTTCATGCCTCAAGCAGAAACGTCCTTTCCCCAGGAAACCCTTATTCCAGAGGTGATAACTGACCTTGTGTGCATTGCTCTGGAGAGGGTCTCAACCACGTATTTGATTATATCTCAGCAAGGTACATCAAGGATGTCCTCAACAAAGACATCACAGCGACTTGAGCACTTAGAGTGGATGAGAAATGCATCTGGTTAAAAACCCTTCTACATGGGAAGATGATTTTCCATGAAAGAACAGACAGGTACTGAGGTGTCTTGTAATCACCTGACATGAACAGGGCAAAATTTAGCTCTTCATAAGAAGCAGGACTTGGGTTCCTTGGCTTGGATAGCACTTTCTCCAGGCTTTCCACACACCTTGAGCTCTGATCCTACAGTACTTGTAGCCCCCAATACATCCCTGGTTCCAGTAAATCCAGCCACTGTTGGGGAAAATTGAGATAGGCTTTATCAGCTCCAAACAGAATAATGTACTTCAGAAATACCTCTCCCCTGATAATGATCAGGTATAACTGATACAGGAACTCCCACTGGTGTGTATCAGAGCATCTGTGAGCTACAACATGCAGCCTCCTCTTTGCCTTTATTGAAATTTAAAAGACTTCCGGAGGTTCTGACAACAATCAGGCTAATTAGCTGGATGCAGACAGGGGTGTGAGGCAAGTACTGTGTTCCTTGATACTCAAGGCTGCTCTGCACTGCTTGGATGACACAGGCAAACAGGTCTGCAGCAAGGACAGCCCAGGCGAGCATGGGAAGGTGGATTTCAGGTAACTTTGGCTACTCTAGACTAAACCCTTCCAAGTAGGCTTGACTGGCTGCTGAGCAAGGCCATTGTGCTGCAAATAACTTTGCCTCAAGGCCTGCTGTGCAATGACTTTCCATGGATATCACTAGAGAGTGTTTCCTCCATTCTCCCACAGCTGTACTGAGTGTACTTTTTATTTCATTTTACCTCAGTAATGGCATTAACTGCTGGGAAAGTAGACAACATGAGCTCCAGGTCTGGCTTTCTGACTGATGAGCTCCTTGGAGAGGAGCCAGCTCACTTCAGCCATATCCGTGAAAGCCGCTGTGCCAAATAATTGAGGCCATCTGAAGCAGTTTGAATACCCTGTTCTCATGCACCACGTCGTTGGGCAGGGTGTGGAAGGCTAAGCCATGTGTCTGTTCATGTATTGGCTCTGTACAGTTTGGTCCAGGCTGTGCTATTCTATACCAGAGCTCCCAGTACAGAAAGGAGTGTTGGTGCTGCCCAAAGGACTGAGAAAATGAGAAGAAGCCATGGGTGGTTGAAGCTGTACTGCTGGGGCCTCGCACTGTGCATGCCTGGGCTGTGTGTTTGGGGACATTGATGCTCCCCCCAGAGCATTTCCCCAGCCTCCTCACAGGCTGGCACTGATGGGAACGAGCGCTGGGTGAACACAGAGCTAAGGGAAGTGTGGGGGAACAGTTGATGGAGGGATGCAACCAGAGGGGCAAAACCACAGAGGCATTTAACTGGGTAAACTACCTCATTTTCTGCTTCTTGTATTTGAAGTAAACTTTTAAACTCCTCCCTGGATCTGCAGTGAGGGAAAGGACATCCCTTCTTCATGGCTGATGAGTGGCCTTTCTTCACAAGCAGGACATGGGTTCAGTGAAATCACGTTCAGCATGTTGGTTTGGGCTATCAGGCCTTTAACTGCCCTTTTCTTAATGAAGCCTCGTTAAATAAAAAGAATCGTCTGGCAAATTATCCTTTCCAGGTAGATGGAGGCAATGACATGGCCTTACAGTGCTTGTTCAGATCAAATGGCAGCCTGCTGAGACAGTAAGGGAAAAAAAAAGGATTACATCCCTGTGGGGATCTGAAGCAGGCACACATTCTGAGTAAAGCATGTAATGATCACTCAGAAGAGTTTTGGGAAGCTTTTTTTTCATACGGGCAGTTTTGATCTCAACTATACATAGTTTTGGCCCTTGATGCTACCAATTACCTCTGTATAATATGGATTTAAAATACTTACCACACTGTCTTGCTAGCTGAAGACATCCTTTTTGTACATGCAAAAGTGTGAAAGGTATCACAAAAAATTCTGCAAATTGGCCTTTATCCTTTAAATCCTCTGCTTCAAAAACCCCACAAGTCTCAGCAGGCCTTATGTACTAAAGACTTTTTTATTTTGCTTTGGATTTGTGATTCTCTCACAGCTTAGCTTTTGTTTGAAGACAAACTCTTTAGGTGGTGACATAGAAATTTAGAAATACAGTAGATGAGGGGAAAAAAGGGATTCTGACTTCAGGTGGAGAATATTTTAGTATTTATTAGAATAATATTTGATATTCTGATTTCAGGTGAGTGAGTAATTGAAGACATTTGAGGAGGGTTTGTGCTTCATGATGTGTGGGTAAAGGCCTGTTGTAAAGCAGAAGTATGAAAGTCTTGGTATTTGAACTCATTATGACTACTAATATTCATATTTCTAACATTAAAAAGTCTTGTTCTCTTCAGATAGTGCTTGTAGTGAAATATCTCAAAAGACACATAAAGCACAGGAATCATTTGTGGGATGGTATAGAAACAGAAAGCCTGAGAAAGTTTTCACTGAAAAATCTTTGCTTTTTCCATTCAAAACTATTATTAGACAGTGGGAAAGGAAACAAACACCATCCCTCTAAATTGATGAGATTTTGTATTTTAAAAATGGGCTGTGATTTTAGTCTCACCTTTTATAAAAGGATTTTTGGGAAGCCAATTTAGACCTGAGTGTTGTTGATGTGAAGATGGCTCAGTTTCTCAGGAAAGCTGAGAAGAATAAGGCACCAGAGACCAGGGCTGCTGGGCCAAGTCCCCTGTTCTCAGTGCTCTTTGCTCCTGGTTAAAAGCAGTTTCTTACGTGTCTCTACAGGTTGTACTGGTTTAAATACAACAGGGGAAGTTTGGCAGAGTCTACAGTTTGCTTTCCCTTTAATGCAGTCCAGTTAAACCAGTGCCAGTACTTAGGGCAAATATATTTAAACCAGTTAACTCTCTAATCAGTTTAACTACCACTGATGCTGTACAGAATTACATTAAATCAGCATAAGTGAGAGTTTAACCTGGTTTATCTACGTCTGCTCTGGCCTTTGCACCAGTTTAATTAACTGGATTTGCAATGCCGTGTTGGCCAGATGAGGTTTGGCCTCACCAACTTTATTTCACAGACGTTTACTGAGTTTCCAGCCGTTGTTTCCAGCCTGTCCATGGCCGTGTCCCAAGTGCCAGTCAGTGCTACCTGCTGGGGTCCAGCTCTGGCTGCTTCTGCCACTGCCTTTCCCTCCCACAGAGAGCTCAGCAGGATGGGTCTGCCTTCCTTGAGAAGCAAGACCCAAATGATTTCCCACTGGAGGAGCAAGCCCAGGAGCAGCCGATGACACGCAGCCTGCTGCCACCTCCTCTGGCCCTGTTCTTGGCCTTGAATTTGTCATTCTCAAGGCAGTAGTTCTTAGAGGTGTTCTAACTCAGGAGAAGCTCAGCTTTCACTCAAAGAAAAGGCCAGATCCCTACTTCTCCACTTGAAAATGCAGTCACCACTTCCGAGATGACTGGGTGTTACTGGCTGGAAGCCCAGTTCAGATCCTGCTCTCCAGGCCAGGCACTGAAGGCAGGAGTCCCCAGCCTCTCCTCTCCATCCTGCAAATCCCTTCCCTGAATACCTCCCCAAACCATGGAGGATTGAGCATTTTTCCCTGCAGAAGCAGCTGTGACCCCCACACACCCTCTGTTTGAACCCAGGAATATCTGCCTTGAGCATCAGGCTCAGTCTCTGGCGTGGAAATTGTGAAGGCAATTCTTTTGATGAAGAACCAAAGGGAATTACTTAATCCCAGTCTAGGCTTTTTTTCCCCTGAAGCCAAGTCAGAATGACATTGCTCTTCCAGCTTGTTTGCGCCACCGCTCCTGTTGCTAACCAGTGTCATGAGTTAGCATCTGGAAAGAGGAACATGTGAAAATCAAAACAAGGATATTGAACAAGAGAGATTGTCCAGTTCCCCCTTGAATTCTTCCATTACCTATCGAAATATAGCAGAGATGAGGAAAGGGAGGACTAGGAATAAGTGAATGATTCATTAGAGTAACATAATTCATTCAGGAGCCCCAGCTGCAGAATTAATCTCCTTAAGTTCTGCTGATAAAACCACCCTGGGACTGACAGGGTTTCAGACTTTGTTCCAAACTGATGACATATTCTTAGAAACTATATTTTAAAATATGAATTCTTCTTATTTCTCCTGGTGTATTCATGTAGCAAGGGGGCCCATTTTCAATCTGAGAACTCCAAACTTTTTTCTAAGAGAAGCAAAGGCAAACTTTGCAGTGAAATTATTAGACCTGGCACCAGCACCTTGTGTAGGGCACGCTGTGCAGAGCAAGGCTGTCCTGCAGAGACGTGGGGTGGCTGGCCTGTTGTTCTCCCTCATAAAATGATTTTTGGATTCCTTCTTAAAACATCTGGTTGTTTCTGGCGGTCTAGCAAAGCCCTGCATGAAAACTGACAAAGCTTGGAAAAATTATCTTGCTCTATGTGGCTGCAGGTTTTCATGTATGTCAGAGATATGTCATGTGCTGCTCTTGTGACAATCAGGATAAATGATAATTCTTTGCAAAACTGCACCTGGTATATGCACAGCAAAGCAGCAGTTAAATTTCGACGCGTTTCATCCCTCTCATGCATTTTCCACCCTAAATGGAAGCAGGATTTCCCGTCTTTTACACTTCTGAGGTCCTGCCTCTAGGGGAGCTGAGAGGAGATTGTTTGGTTTCTTTTCCTGAGTGGGGAAAGGGAAATCCTTGATTTGAAAGCAGAAAGGGTGAAAACTGCACCTTATTGGAGAAAAAGCTCAAACATCACTTAGGGTAGGCAGAAACTGTGATTAAATAAACCTGTGTGGGTATCACTGGAAGGTGGAAGGAGTTGAAGTCCAAAAGAGGGAGAACGTGTCTTGGTTGGGCAAAGAGATGAGATGGCAGCTGGGGAAAGAAGGAGATGGGTGACAGGCTGGGGGTCTGCAAAGAAACAGTGTGGCTGGAGAAAAAGGGACTGGGACAAGAAATGAGATATTGGAGATGGGAGATTTTAATTGGCATTGTATGTGCTTGGGGGAGCAAAGAAATGGGAGAGGGATGTGAGACTACAAAATCTCTCCATGGATCCTGGAAGCTCTCACTTAAATGCCCCCTTTCTTTCACACTCAATACTGAACGCTTTTACACAAGTTTTCTGCCTTGTGGGGAGATAAAGAGCGATAACAACTTCTTGTCTTTCAGTCTGCAGGGGTAAATTGCATTCTCTTCACGAATTTCGCAGTGTACAATACAGACCATGAATGCAAAAGTCTGGGAACTTTCTTCAAAATTAAATCACATGTCTGTTTATTTTTTATTTTGAATAGCAGCATTGACTGCTTCCTTTCCTCTTCACATGAATGCACAAATAGTTGATGCGGGGGAATTCTTGCAAACTGGGAACTCTGCTGAGTTGTGTGTCAATTTTTTGCCTACTTATAGAGATATCAATCTATGTTGTTGCTCCCTGCTGTCAACTAGAGATCCCCAGACTGTGGCTGGAGTAACATTACTGACAGGAGAATCATTTCAAATGGTACTTGCAAGCCAGAAGAAGAAAAATACAAATTATGAGTATTATAAGTGAGGATATTACAAATGAGGGAATTGCAAAGAGTAAGGGGGGGAGGAGGGGGAGTAGCAACTCTGCCCCAACGTGCTTGCTGCACATTAAATTGTGTACCCCATGGCTGCTGAAAATCATTGCTGAAATCACAGGAAATGTTGGTTCAGAATGAGGAAAAGCTGTGTCTCCTGATAAACATTTCTCAGGAGCTGCACAGACAAAGTCCTTCAGTCTCCTGAACCTTCGTGCTGCTTTCTTAGTCTTGATGAGAATCCACTCGGAAAAGGAGAATTTGCCCAATAAGCTGAACACATTCTAATGACTTTAGCAAAATCAGACCCATTATTTGAAAAATAACTGAACAATGCTGACCCAGTGTCTACATGGCACTGGGGAGCCCAGACACAGTTGCTCATGGCTTTTAAGGGGGTTGTGTTAGTTTGAGTGAAGAATGAAACAGAAGTGTCACATCAGTACTGAAACTGCCTTTTGCTGGGTGTTCATTTCCAGCTCTGGAAAGGACTCAGCAAGGACTTGCTTTCAAGCAATAGAAAATCAAGTTGGGCATTCCCAGTGAGCCCTAAATCTGAATACAAGGCTGCCCCTCCTGAAATCTGACTTTACATCCTATAAAATGCTTGGGACTTGCTTCTAGGCCATTGCCATTTCTGGAGTGACAATTCTACAGAAATACTACCTAGTAAGAGTCTTAGTAGGGTTTTGCCCGTGATGTGAACACTAGATTGAGGTACATGTTCTGCCAATGATTTGATGTTTGAAAAATGACCCTTCTGTGTTTTGTTTTTCACTTTGCTAAATTGGATAATCGTTCTTGCTCACCTCCCTAAAGCAGTTTGACATTCATAAGTGGAAAACAATCAACAGAGCTGTACAGAATTCTAGCTATAGAGAATAACTTTACAGAAATCTGAACCCTGCAGTAACACAATAGTCACTTCATCTTTAATTTCACCTGATACGTATTTTGGGGTTAATTTACTTTATCACAATTTAACTGCAATATTGGCATAACAGGATTAATTTTTAAGCACCATTTTTGTTTTGGGGCATGCTTACATATTAGTATCCTGCTTAAGCACAATGGAAGTATTGTTCTTTCACCCTTAAAGATGAACTCTAGAAAGATATTGTAAACACTGATGACTTCTATTATGAATAGAAGAACACTGTATGACTCAGCAAAGCACCGTGAAGGTCCCAGTTAGCCCAGGTGCAACGAGAAATTGCCTTGATCTGAACACCAGATAAAACTTTGCATTGCACAGAGGTTGCAAGACGGAATGAAAAGATTCACGGTCTGATGAGAAGTAAACCAGCTTCCTTTCTCCCTGGGAGCTGCACACGCTGGCCCTGCTGAAGCTGTGGTATCTCAAGTGAAGCAGAATTGCCTGGGACATGTATTTGCATAAAAGATCTCTGCCCTTTAGAACTAGTGCTATAATTAAAATAGAGCTGAAGGCTCATAAGCTGTATATTTTGAACAGCAGAAGAGAATATCTCATTTTTACACCTGGAAAAATAGAAGCAAAGTCATTGCAAAGAGATGAGTCCTGCTGTTTACTGCCTTCATCAAATCATGGAGTGATTCCTCACTTGTGAAAACACAGTTCCTCAGCAACACCCCCTAGCCCACAGAGGCTCAGGCTGTAAATGTAGCTTAGCACTGGGTTTATTCTAAGTTGTTTTTAATTGTTTGTTTGTTGGTTGCCTTTTTTTTTTTTGCCCAAAGCACTGTTAGCAAGCCTACTCCTTTGTCGAGCCATCCCAGCCATCTGCCAATGTGGGCTCAAAAGAACATTCTTCAGGGCCTTATCCAATTTGTTCTATCTGATTCATTAAAGTAATTACTCTTGCTATTAAGTCATTCCGTGGAGTTTGGCAGCTGCATAATAATCTGGGACTTAAATTTCTGAAGCAAGCTAAAATTCTTGGGTTTATTTTATCAAATCTCACATTGCCTGAAATGATCAGGAGTCTTGGCTGCCCAGGTATGAAAGGTCCCTGGTGCAGCACTGGCCTGGTTTGGACAGGTGTCT
>VYZQ01050552.1:404-33255 GCA_013400655.1 Mystacornis crossleyi
AGTTACACACTGGGCAATACAGGATTTGAAAAATAAAGAAGTTAAAACCTAAGGCATCATGCCAAATCCAGTCACCTGGCAGAGGTGAGGCTGGCACAGCTTCGGATCCTGCCTGCAGTGAGGCTGAGCCTGTATTCCCCACGGGAACACGCACAGACACAGGGATATTGCAGGAATCCACACACGGACACGCACAGGCTGCTCACGCGGGCAGAGCAGGCAGAGAACACAGCACTCACACACTGGGAGCAGCTCGGGCTCACCTGGGGGCTCCTCTCACCAAACTCTCCTTCAGGGAGGCTCGGGCTGGAGATCAGGGAAAGATTCTTCCCCCAGAGGGTGCTGGGCACTGCCCAGGCTCCCCAGGGAATGGGCATGTTCCCAAGGCTGCCAGAGCTCCAGGAGCATTTGGACAACACTCCCAGGGATGCACAGGGTGGGTTTCTCGGGGTGTCTGTGCAGGGCCAAGAGTTGGACTGGATGATCCTTGAGGGTCCCTTCCAACTCAGGATATTTTGTGATTCTAATCAGGATGGGAAGCTGCTTGTGCAATGTGTTTATACACAAATATACACATAAAAATAAATATATAAAAATATATTCATAGATATATTTTGTTAGTAGAACACACACACAAGATGTGAATTCCTCCCATGATTGTGCTCAGACACAAAGTCTATCCAGCAGCTGGTCCCTGGCTCACACTTTACCCTGTTGCTGTCACCTGGCCTTGATCTAAGCACAACTAATGAAGTGTTATCACAGAATGGTTTGGGTTGGAAGGGACTTTAAAGCTCATCCAGGTCCAACCCCTCTGCCACGGGCAGGGACACCTTCCACTGTCCCAGGCTATTCGAAGCCCTGTCCAGCCTGGCCTTGTTATGACCATAAAATCACACTGGTACCAGATGTTGCCAAAATTGAAAGCTGTTTCTTTCTCTTTGCATAGGACCTCACCCCCTTTTGAGACACACTGATGGAAAAGTGTCCCGAGCAGCAATTTTCACAACAGGGAACAGGAATTTTACCCCCAGTCCTACTAACTCTGGAAATCAGCATGCACAACCTTCTCTTTGCAACCTCGGCTTTATCTGTGTTGTGATGCGGAAATTGAAAAGTTTTTTATTTCTCTATGTCACCAAATTTTGCTAAGGACACAGAGCCTGCTACCAGGCATCTGCTGATGCTTGGGTGTAGACATTGCCACATCCTGAGCTGTGTAAAGTCAGGCGGGTTTTTGGCTAATCTGTCCATGTGCTGAACTCTCTTGGGTGGTACAGCTGGGCCCTGAGCCAGGGAAGTTCCTTCTGCTCAAGGAGGCAAGTTCAGCCTGGAAGAGGTGCTTCCACCTGCCCCACATCTGCTGCAGAGCTGGGGATGTCAGCAAGGCTTGGCTTCAGACACAGTGGGGACAGAGCTGCCTCCCTGGTTGCTCTGAAGTCTCTTTCTGCGGCCTTGTATGAGTCCCATCAATAACTCACAGATTTTTCTGCTATCTTGCAAATCAGACATTTATTAATCCCTAGAGATGTGCTGGGGTAAGACTGTGGTCGCTCTGGCAAGGTGAAAGGGAATGTTTGGCATTTATCCGGGTGTCACAATGTCACCGACACACTGAACTCCCCAGGGGCACTGGAAGAATTTCCTTGACAGGAGCCTGAAAAGCAAACAAAAATCTGTGCAGACACCTGATCTGTCACCAACCTCCTGTCTGTCCTAGGCACATAGCAGGACCAAGCTCCTTCCTCTCCTCATGCTGGCAGGGCTCTGAGCAGCTTGTAGGATGGAAACCTTAAATTTGAGGGCCTGATATCCCCGGGGAAAGGCTCTGCAGAGCCGTGCTTATGCAACAAGACTGTGCCACTCCTTGCTGCCATGCAAAGGGAAGGAGAACAGCACAGGAGCCAGCAAGTTCTGCTGGTAGATATTCTCCAGGCTCTTGTTGGTTGTAAGGGTGTCAGGAACACCTCCACTGCTCCATCTGCCACTGAGTTTTAAGAATCTGATCTATTCCTTATCCCAGGAGGGATATCAGAGGGGAAATGGCCTCTGAGTGGAAAGGTTTTAAAAGCTGGGTTTTGAACAAGCACAGAACCTGCAGAGAGCTCAGTGTTTGATGCTGGGCTCTGTACTTGAAAGCAGCCCACCCCTGGAGTGGCTTTATTCCGTATCACCCATTCCTGAGGTTTGATGTTTAGCAGAGTTCTGCAGACCAGCTCATGCACCAGGTTTTTATTAATCCTCCACTGGCTTGCTGTGCCAAGTGCTGACAGTTCATTAAAAATAACTGGTCCATGGAGAGACAGAGCATTCCAGGAAGCCACAAAGGTAACTTTTGTAATAAACCCCCAGCACACGAGCAGCGAATGCCTCGCCCGGAGTGCTGGCAGAGCCCCCCTGACTGTGCTGCCTTGGAGCTCCTCAGCCTCTCCTGCGTGTTCCTTCTCGCAGCAAAACTTGGGAACGGTGCAAAAAGTGCTTAAATTCCGTGTCAGCAGTCACACAGATGGTCTCTGTCAGGCCACAGGCTGCCCACAGTGTGTTTGCCTCTCACCTGCTCCGCGGCAGCGAGACAGCGATGGTGCAGCCACGGGGAGGCTCCTGCTTTTAATTCAGGGTAACATATGAGCTCAGCCTCCTCAGCGAACACAGCACAGATGGAAAAGGCTCTGCAGCACTCCTGCTCCAAAGGGAGCGTTTCCACAATGCCTTTCCAGCCCGAGGACAGCATCCTAAACACAAATAGTCTGATGCACATTCCCTGTGAGAAGGGAACAGATTTTATAGAGTCAACAAAAATACGAGGGCACAACAGGAGGAAACGGCCTCAAGCTGCACCAGAGGAGGTTTAGACTGGATCTAAGGCAAAATTCTTCACTGAATGAGTAATCAGTCATTGGAACATTTCCTGGGAAACTGGTGGATTTGCCATCCATAGCAGTGTTCTAAAGCTGTGTGGCACTTGGGGACGTGGATTAGTGGTGGACTTGCAGTGCTGGGTTAACATTTGGACTCAGTGGTCTTGGAGGTCTTTTCCAGCCTTAATATGTCCATGATTCTGGGATAAATGGAATGCCAAGGAAAATGGACCAGCTCACATAAAGCACCTCCAGCCACGACCCTGGGATCCTCCCATCACGGGTGGATGCAGTTTAGGTGCAAGCAGCTACAGGACACACAGGTCTAAGCCGGAGACTGAGAGGTTTGATCTAAATTTCCAGCAGGTAGACCCAGGACGGACCTGTTTGATGGGGTTCCCAGACAAGAACCACCTATCGTGGTTGTAACACCACAGGCAGATTTTTATCAGTGTTTCCTCTTTCCACGTGGATTGCTGCTGGTCACAGCAAATATTCTTCACTCCTCGCCCGCTTTAGCACTTCCAGCCAGTCTGCAGAGACAGAGGAGACCAAGGATAACCCAACACAAGATGTGCCGTGCATGGGTCAGGGAACTGGGACAGCACATCTGGCTGCAGCTGCTGCCACATTTGATCCTTTCCCCTACAAACATACTTCTGAATATGGGGATAAACGGGGCAATTTCACATCTTTTGCACAATTCTGTTGGTTTTAGAGGACTTGAGTGTGCATTCCAACAACTGTGTCCATGAGAATCCAGCAGCTCTGGAGCGTCCCTATTCTCCCCTCATGCCAGCTCCTGTGTGGTGAACAATGTACACACGATACACAATATCCATATGGGCATATCCACAGACCAAAGCTCCCTCCCAAAGATGCCAAGATTTTTCATGCAAGGGGAATTGAACCAATTTAACTTCAGAGCCAGAAGTCTGATCTCTGCATGGGCTGGAATTTAGCTGCTTTAATCACTATAGATTTTTATATCAAGATAAGGCTGGAAAAACCCCCCAAAATCCACTGAGTGTGGATGGGAGCACACAGAGAGCACAGGCCCGTAAACTGAAAGGCAAAGTGTGAGCCATGGTGAGTCTGGAGGGAAGAACGAGACAGTGGTCAGGGGTTTTACTCTGAGAGACCACAGAGTCAACACACCCAAGAGAAGAAGGAGCCAGGAGCTCCAGAAAGAGTGAGCAGAGCAGACAGGACTGGCTGGGATGTAGGCTCTGTCCGGGGCTGGTGCAGAAGGAGGGGTTTGAGTGAGGGATGCCACAGCAGCTGCTCACTTCAGGGAAGGACACAAATAGATCCAGAGCTGCCTGGCATCAGCACCAGCCTTTACAAATGAGCAGTCCAAGCACTCTGCTGAAAGCCCAGCACTCTGTGGAATCCCAGGCCCTGTCCCTGCCAACAGCCTGTCTTGCCTCTGGCTCTAAACGTGCAAGGCTCAAGGGACCAGGTAACACATGAAAAATGAACAGCCGCAGCCCCGGAACAGAGAGAGCAGCCAGTGCCATTTTCACCACTCTGCTGTGAAGTGGTCCCAAGGGATTTGTCCTTGCGTGAATCCCTGCAGTCCCACGGGGGCAGCTGCCTCTTGGGAAGATCAGCACTGGCGGTTTCACATGAATGAGCTGTGTTTGTTGGGAACAATACAAGAACAATGTGTGATGTCAGCCTTGACAGCCACTTTTCCATCTACATCACCGGAGCGTGTCACTCCAGGTCCCACTGCAGCCCTGAGGATGTGTTGGAAAGATTCCTCCCTCCGCCCTGGCACTGGAACAGGGAGAAGGAAAATGTGGGGAGGGAGGTGAACCCGAGTGAGCAGGGACAGCAGTTGGCTCCAGTTTGACACCAGCACCCCACTGCTCTGTGACAACTCATTCTGCTGAGGTAATTTTCCACTGCACGCACATCCAAAGGCAGATCCTCGCTCCAGCCTCCTCCAGAGCTGCCTGGATCTGCAGTTATGGTGAGCCCGAAATGACACTGAGAAAACACCAGTGTCCTTAGGAATGCAACCCAGTCTAACCCACACACGGTGGTGCACCATGCTGCCTTCCCTGCTTCCCTCCCACACCTCCGCGTGCTCTCATAATTTCACATTGTTCACCTTTTCAAGGCAAGAGCTGAAAAGGCTGGAACCAAAATCGTCAGGCTGAGGGAAAAACACATTTCCCGTGTTGTCAGCACCTAAAATAGTCTGGGTTGGGATTTATGCAATGGCACCAACAGCTTAAAAATGTGTGTGTAGTCACACACAGCATGTGCACAGCCACCACACACCATGGCAGCTCGGGGAGATGGAGATTTAGTTAAAAAACATTGGGAAAACCTGCTCAGCTTTGGTTTTCTTGTACACAACTGGAGCCACAGAGGGCTGTGGCCTTTTAAAAGCTGAGGAGATGCACATCAGCTCCAGATGTGGCAGTGAGTCTGAGCTATGACCCGGACTTACAGGATACCCTGGGATTCCAGGATACCCTGGAATACTGAAATAAAAATTGCAAACTTGGCCTTGTCTGATCTGGTGTCATGGGTTTGATGAGATTATCACAAGTGGAGTCAAACAGCTCAGCTCTATCCCTGCAGCACATCTGAATTTAAAGACAGATGTATTTTTGCCAGAAACTCCTTTTTTTTATTTTTTTTTTTTTTTTTTTTTTTTGGAACATGCGTTTTCCAAATAATTTTTACTTCATCATATCTCACTAAGCAACAGCTTAATTGCCTTTTGGTACTGACAGTTTGCAAAGGCAATTTGGAAGTAGATAAATTTTTTGCAGTTGGTTCTGAAACGGAAGAAACGAGAAATAGCTTCAAGTCAATTTTAGATTTGAACAACTTTAAAAATGAGTGATTACTACAGATGAGACTTTTGTTGTGGAGGAGAGGATTTGTGAACTCAGAGGGTTCTTACTGTTTCTTCCCTGAATAGATATATAACCTTCAGTGACATTTTTATGGCTTGATATTGGCTGAAGGAGAATCAACTGACAGAGTTACACGAATTCCAAAGAGCCTCGTTAGGACACATTCCTTCTCTGCACTATTTTAATGACACCATAACCGTGGCATTTAACTGCTGTATCCGTGCAATCTGGATTAGGAACTGGATTTTCTGACATCAGCAAGACCACTGGGGAGTTTTTAGTGGAAATCAGTCCTGCTTAATGGGATGGGCAGGAGGATAAAGCTGACAGAGAGACAAAGAGGGAGACTGAAAGCAACCAAACTCCTGAGAGGAGTTATTGCTCTTGAGGCTGGGGCAGGATATTGGTTGTGTCCATCCTGTCCTGACCCCACAGCCACCCCTCAGTGCTGAGAAACGAGAGTTCATCATGGAAAGAAACCTTCATGCAAAAATCCTGCTCACATTATCCTAAATGGGCACATTCTGACAGAACAGGAGGAAAAAAAAAACCCTGAGCACACACAACACACTTGGATCATCTCCTGGAAGCCCAAGGAGATGCGTATAATAAACCCGGGTTATCCTTGCATGGAGACACATCCTATACCAACAGACAGGTTCTGGGATAGCTCCTCCAGCTCTCCATGTGAAGGAGGTTGTCCTGGCTCTCATTTGCTGCTGGAATTGTTTTCATAAGGGCACTTGGCTCCAGGGAGATGTGGCCACTACTGCTCAAGCTATTGGCAGCTGCTTCAGAGACAGCACTGCCACTGAAACTCCAACCTCTCGAGCTAAAATTCACCTTTGAGTAAACAAAATCCTCCTCTCCTCCTGTCTGTGTGACCACACCTCAGAACAGAGAGAGCTGATGTGGAAATACCTTTTCCAAGTTCTGCTGCTCCCTGTTTCGAGGGTGGAAGAGGCGCACGGGCCTTTTGCCAGCCACCCACACGGGCAAATGTCCCCGGTGGAGCTCTGCCCAGATCCCACATTTCTTCCACAATATTTGGGAATTCGTGCCAGATACCCGGGAGCAAGACTTAGCAGATCATTCCTAGAAGGTGGGGTGTGGACAGATATCTGGGGCTGGTGTGAGCACTGCCACAGGCTGACACTTCAGGGAAGTGCCAAGAGCAGGCACGTTGCCCAAAACATTATTAATTTCACAGCCAATCGGTTTTCAATGTAATTCTTTCCCGCTGAACTGTAATTTATTTGTGATAACAACAACTTCATTTCGCTGAATGGCTTTTTAATGCTTCTAACTATTAAAAAAAAAATTAATTTTACCACGTGTCACCCCTCATTGTCAGCTCAGCAGTGGATTATCCTGACTTGGACTTACTCCTCCAGGGCCTAAGTGTGGATATGGGATAATGAGCAGATGGTTTACCTGAACAATAGAGATTTACTAGAATAAAGGCAGAGGATTACGTCCCTGTGTGCTTTCAGTTATCTGCAGGATTGAGGACTTTTTTGTCACAGCATCCATCACTGACAGGCACCAGAGAGCTGGAAATTAGGCACATGGAAACAATAATCACAGAGTAATGGCCTCCTGGCTGGGCTGAGCATCTGCTTTGCTTCCAGCTCAGCTGCTGAAAACTCTCGGCTCTTGAGCAGGAATTCATCTGACTGAACACGGGCAACTCTCAGGGAGTGGTGCCTCTGAGCATGTCCCCCTGCCTCCCCAAATGGCAGAATCTTGGGGCTGCTCATGGATCTGTGTGACCAGGGAATCTTGCTGCCCCTCTTCTGGAATATTCCCAGGTCTCCTAGAGCTGCCCCTCAGTGAGGCACCTCCTGGCCTGGCCCAAGAACAGTACGCAAGGGCTCTCCTGGACACCCATTCCAACCCAGACGTCCCAGTGATGTGATTGTGCTCTCTGGTGTTACTCACCCGCCTGTGAACAAATCTCTCTCTGTTCCAGAGCTCACACTGTGGTGGGATAAAGCCAGAACAGGCAGCCCTTATCTGGAAATGGCAGCTAAGGGCAGGAACCCTAAAGCCCTGCAAAGCCCTGCTCAGCCTTGCTGCAGGTAGAATCACAGAATCACCAAGGTTGGAAAAGGCTTTTGAGATAATTGAGTCCAGCCTGTGACCTAAAACCACCTTGTCCCCCAGACCATGGCACAGAATGCCACATCATCTTTCCTTAAACACTTCCAGGGATGATGACCCTACCACGTCCCTAGGAAGCTCATTCCAATATCTGATGACTTTCTGTGAAGAAATTCTTATTAATGCCCAACCTAAACATCTCCTAGTGCAGTTTAAGATGATGTTCTCTTGTCCTGTCGCTGGTAGCTGGGGAGAAGAGATCGACCCTCACGTGGCTACAGTCTCCTGTCAGGGAGTTGTAGGGTGTGACAAGGTCACCCCTGAGCCTCCTCTTCTCCAGGCTTAACACCCCCATCTCCCTCAGCCCCTCTTTCCCAGACTAATCCATCCATTCATTCCTTTTTATCCCAGTTCCTCCCTCAAAATTACTCTTTATTTTCTACAGTTCTCATGTCAGGTAGGTGGTGTTTCAGGAGCACTCCTCCCATGGCTTCCAGTCTCAGCAATGGAGAAAAAGCATTGTCTGTCTGTCTGTCCACTGCTTCTTCTCACCCCTTTTGGCAGTGGAGTGCTCAGGTCTGAGCATTGCAGGATAACTGGGTGCCTCTGCCAGCCGCGAAATGGGAAAAATGGCAAAGGACTTCAGCAGCAGACAAAATTAGCTGGGATTTGCCACCACATGGGCAGATCACACCCCAAATACTCAAACTGCTCCTAAAGCACTGTCCAAGTACCCTCAGGTGAGCTCAAGCACTGCGGATGTACCCCCAGAAGTCCAGTTCTTCTCCTTTTTCTATCAGCAAGGCTGTTCTGTCACCCTTGCATCCCTCAGATATTCCTGTCTGAGATGTGTGCAGTTAAAACCACAGTCACCAACAAAAACATCTGCCTTGGCGCTGCCCTGAGCAGCAAAGCACTAAGCGTAATTAAACATTAATGCTTTTCTTATGTATCCCCCTATATCAAAATTAATTTACTTAACAGGAAGATTAGAAGCTTCAAGAAAGAACAGCTTGTTATTAGTCCTGATTCCTGTCTTTCCCTTATCTTCTCTTGACACAGCAGATGAAAATGGCTGAAAATTAACCTTGCCAGGCTTGTCTGGTCCTTCGCAGGCCACGAGATTGCCTTTCATTTTGGTTCCAGGCATGGAGCCAGACTGTGATCATTTTTAAAGGCTGTTTGGCTGAGATAAGTCGTGTCTCTGAGTGGTAACATTTTCGAAAGTCTTACGTTCTATAAGACCTTAAATCAAATTTTCACTCGCGACTTATGAGCGCAGGCGCGGAACATCAATTTGCAACAATATCCCGGATCCCCAAAATCAAATTCTATCAGTAGGAGTCAAGTCCCTTTGAAGATCTGGGTCCTGCATGTACTGATATTCCCGGGATTTGACCCACCAGCAAGATCCTGCACGCTGTCTGCCCTGCCTGGTTGTTTATGTTCCTGAGCCCAGCACTGGGTGGTAAACAGAAGGCAGTTTATCCCTTAAGAAAGGAGAAATTCAAAATACCTCCTGTTTACTACCACTGTCTCCTGGGAGGCAAAGACAAGCACTCAGACAGGTGTGGAGCAGATGATGAAGAAGTGAATTTGCATAGGAGCCCGAAGGCTCCCTAGTGACGGTGTCATAATTAAAAACAAGATGTTTGCTATTCCTCAAAATTATTCATTCAAGGTTTGAATGCATTTATCATACTGATTTAGTGGGAATGGTTTTAAAACATTTCACAAATAGTAGGTGTGAACTGTGGGCCAGATTAATTTCTGTGCTGTGGCAATTTGCGCTGGGAAAACTTTCTCTGCAAACTTTGCTGCATCCCCTTTTGTTTCAATATTGTTTCTCTTTAGCCTGTTTGAAGAAATTAAATCACATCTTTAAAAAAATATAGGTGAGAATTGTACACCATGACTCATTTGAGGAGACAAATTAGTTATTTCAAATATTTGTAGTCAGCTTGAGAGTCCAGAAGTGCTGTTCTGTGAATTGGGAAGGATTACATAATTCATCTTTGAGGTCCAAGTCTCCCATGGTAGGACTTAAACATCTTTTCCTTTGCTTAGATGGCAAAACCTGGATTTTAAAGTCACAAGTTGCTCCTGTTAATGTGAATAAGTAAGTCCCATTGTGCGTAATAATCAAGCCAGTGGATAGAATTCCTCAAGAGTTTGACAGTACACGGATGCTGCATCTGCAGTACAGCAATGCCAGACTGTCAGGAGGATGTGTTGACATCAGGTGCCTTCACCAAGGTAATTTTTCATATTCCTCTGTGGGGGTACTGGGAAAATTGAGAGTGTAACTAGGCCAGATGTGAAAAACTGGTAGTTTAAGGCCCCACATTCTCTTTTCAGTCACAGAATCACAGAATGGTTTGGGTTGGAAGGGACCTGAAAGCTCATCCACTCCCACTCCCTGCCATGGGCAGGGACACCTTCCACTATCCCAGGTTGCTCCAAGCCCTGTCCAACCTGGCCTTGGACACTGCCAGGGATCCAGGGGCAGCCACAGCTGTGTAATAACTCATAAATTAAAACTGGCCTTAATCCAGGGGAAAATCATGCTAACATGGTCAAACTCTTAAGGAATTNAGGTTGCGCGAGGCGCTGTCCAGCCTGGCATTGGACACTGCCAGGGATCCAGGGGCAGCCACAGCTGCTCTGGGCTGTTTCAGAGGTCTCAGATATTTGGTGTATTTCAGGTCTTCATCCAGAACCCTGGTGTCCAGTGAAGAAAATGGCGGGAGCCTCTTTATGTTACTTCTGAAAAGAATTAACATGGAAGTCCAAGATGTGGGACGCTCCAAGGCATTGCTGCTGTAAAGTCCTGAGGCACAAACAGAATCAGACCACAAGAACACTGTGGTGACCTTTCTCTGCAAAACAGCAGGAAAAATCCAGATCCCTTTTCATACCTTTCTTATATGTTTTGCATTTATTCTTATAAACTGAGCCACATGCTTTAAAAAGTTTCTCTGTTGTCCTGCCAGTACTTGCAAAACAGATCAATTCTACAGTAGGGAGTGCAATTTTGGCCCTAGAGCATGACAAATAAAGACATGTCCCTCTTTCATGTGTCTATCAGATAGACTGGCTGAAAGATTAGCACTTTTTAATAGTTTTGGGTTGTTTTGGTCTTGCCTCAAATCACAAGCACTTTGGGAAAAGTGAGTGAAACACTTCATGGCAGGGACTGGGGAAAAAAAAAAATCCCCACCACTCCCCTTCCTCTTCAAAACCACAAAGAGACCACGCAGGCAAAGCCAAACGTTTTATTTGTTTGTTTGTCTTTGCCTAAAAAGGAAAAGCCAGAGTATCTCAGCAGCCCAGTGATGACTTTTATATGGGGCAGCTGGGAGCCAGAGGGCAGTGATGCAATGGACTCTGGAAGGCTCGGGCCAGCAGCTGGAGCACTGACACCTCTGGTGACTGGCAAGAGGAGTGTGAATGTGATTGCTCTGCCCCCCGACCGTCTGAGGGATGACGAGGCAGTGTGTAATGCAGGAGCCTGTCTGTATTAACTCACAGCCTTGCCCTTTTCTGGGTTATCACAGCGAAACTTACAGCTCCCAAGGCAGCACCCCCAGGCTTCCCGGCTTTGGGATTTACTGCTGCAGACAACACTTGCCAGCTTGGGCGAACAAAAGGCTTTTTCCAAATCACTCTGTGACTCCTCGTTTTATAGGGCTGGAGTAGAGCTGCTTCAGCCTCAGTGGCTTTGTGTTTTAGTTATCACTGGGTTTTACGAGTGCAGAATGTTTTCCCATTTACTGGATGCTCTGCCTGGAATGCAGCGATGGATTCTTTACTGAGCACAGCAACACCCCCCCTGCAACTGCTGCTGTGGTGTTTGTCCAGGGACGAGGGGATGGGCCCCAGCTGTGGCCCTCGATCCAAAGCAGCCCCAGCCTTTGGAGGGATCGTTCTCTTTCCCAGGACGTGCAGAACTACAGCAGTTCCTCTCGGGGCTGACCTTCGTGCTTGGCTTCTCAGATGGAAAATGAGGGCCTATTTCACTGCTCAGATTTTGGAAGGCATCTTACAGGGCAGTGGCTGAGCCTCTCGGAGAATCACAGGAACAGTAAGGTTAGGAAAGACCTCCAAGATGATGGAGTCCAACCTTCGACCTAATTCCACAGTGCCCAATAAACCAAATCACAAAGTGTCACATCCACTCACCACATACCACATCCACTCAAGCGTTGAAGTTTTTTCAACACTTCCAGAGGTGGCGACTCCACCACTTCCCTGGGGAGCCTGTTCCAAAGCTTAACCACTCTTTCATGAAGGGAGAGTATATTATCCTCTCTGATGGCAAACCAGAAGCTTCAGCTCCTGTTTCTACTCAGGTTTTAATCACCTGCATCACGAGCTTCTCAAACCAACATTTTGGCGATACTTTCAAAATCCACTGAACTCAGCCCATTCCTGGGGTGCATTTATCCATATGATCAAGGGATGTCTCTTAGCTGTTCCTGGAACTGACACTGACTGGCACCAGGATCTCCAGATGATGGGCAAAACTTGGCTGGAAGCAAGGAAGGACGATTCCCCCGTCGCTCCCTCACGCTGCCATAAGATGCAATTCTAGGGAGAACAAAGTTTCCTTTCAAAAAAAGAAAAGGACGTTGTTCTAAGCCAGTCCCACTGTAACTATTAATTTCCCCAAAATCAGATGACACCTAAGTCCCTTTTTTTCAAGCAGTCCTTTCCCAGCTGTAACAGCACAGCCTTTGCTGCTGAGCTGGGCTTTTTTCCCCTTTAATTGGCCTACCTAGGGGTTGAATAATCTGTCATCTTGTATTTCCTCAAATTCTGCTGGGGGTGGCGAGCAACTATTTTGCAATGCATTCTGTCTTGCTCCTGGAATAGCTGGGAAGTATTTGAAGGTCCTCAAGCACACCGGGGAGCCAGCTCACCTTGCACGATGACAAAGAAAGAGCAATTATCTCCAACTGAAGCTGCAGGCAGGAGTGAAAAATAAATACAGAATACAGAAAACATGCCAAGGGAACCCACAGAGCCCATGGAAAACTTTTTTTTTTAAAGAGCAGATTGGTTATAGAGCATCATCTCCTTCCAGTGCTAAAGAGAAAGAGATGGCACAGCTTGGGGTTTGTAATTCCTTTTGGGAAAAAAAACCCACATTTTAATTGGGATAACATAGCATGGAGCACAGTGGGTTTCTGCTCTGTGAGTGCTGCAGGAGAAATGATGAACAAGTCATCTCCATACCTGATGCCAGCACACCCTTCCCTTGCACACAGACAATGTGTGGGAACGGGAAAGATGTATTCCATCCTGTGGGAATGGGCTGCCCATGGGCTGCCTGGGAATGGCTGAGCCAGGGGCACTCGGCTTTCCAGAGCTACCACCTCACCTGCTGGCATCACTGGAAAGTGAATCCTTACCTCAGAGTAAGGACTTTTGTTGTGGTATGGCTGGACACAGCTCCTGGGATGGAGGTTGTTGTTTTTTCCATGCTTTTTTCCCAGCAGGATCAGATACCAGCAAGTCTCCCAGTGCTCAAATGCCCCAGAATCCCCACAGAGCACAAGCCTGGCGGGCTCATTTCTTGGCACGGTTGTGTTTCTGCTGGCAATTCCATTGGGAACATGCTCCACCCTGGGGTGAACTGGCTCCCACTGGCTCTTCAAACATTCTCCATCAGCAAAGGCCGCAGCTCTAAAGAAGCTGAATGTGGTATTAATGTTCCTTTAGGAGGGAATTAGAACAGTTATTTTCCTTGGAAATTGTTCACAAAGCATAGCCAGGTGGGGATTGGTGTCTACTCCCAGATAACAAGTGACAGGATAAGTGGAAATGGCCTCAAGCTGTGCCATGAGAGATTTAGGCTGGATATTAGGAACAATTTCTTCACTGAAAGGGTGGTCTGGCAGTGGAAGAGGCTGCTCAGGAGAGTGGTGGAGTCATCATCCCTGGAGGTGCTCAAAAGCTGTGTGGGTGTGGCATTGGGGACAGGGTTTAGTGGTGAGCATGGTGGTGCTGGACTAACGGTTGCACTGGATGATTTTTAGGCTCTTCTCCAACCCTAACAATTCTGTGATTCTGAGATTTTGGGGGCACACGGCTGAGTGTTGGTGCGTGGGACCTCAGGAGCACATTGTCACACAGATAAACTGCAATGGTATCAGCACAGTCAGTTGGTCAGAGCATGGTGCTGATGACACCAAGGTTGTGAGTTCCACCCCTGTACGGGCCATTCTGTGAAGAGCTGCACTTGATGATCCTTGTGGGTCCCTTCCAACTCCGAATAATCTGAGAAATCCTTGAAAAATTTGCTGGGACACTTCTGACCACTCTGTCCAGGTGCTGGGATGACATCTCTGGTGAGCGAAGTTGAAATGGATGATATGGCCAGACCCTGGACTCCCTTACACTGCAAACTTGTCTTTTATCCACCAATATCCAATACAGAATTAAACCTTCTGAAATGCAATATTTGCTTGCTGCCCATTCCTTCTTTTTTTCCATCAGAAACCAGCAAGGCTGACTACATTTTCAGGTAAGCTCAGGGCAATATCTCTCAGCGTCCAGAGTTCAGCAAATGTTTGGAAAATGCTCTCAGCACAGGATGGGATTCTTGGGGTTGTCCTGTGCAGGGCCTTGAGCGGGACTCAGTGATCCTTGTGGGTCCCTTCCAACCCAGGATATTCCGGGGCTCCGTGATTCTCTACGTCTCTCACCACACCCAGGTTAAAGAGAACGGATTCTGTCCAATGAGCACGGAAAATTCACACAAGCTCCCAGAGACCAACGAGGTGTTTCTGTACCTGCAGCCTCCAGGTGTGCTCTGAGGGCAGCACCCAAGAGCAGCAGATGAAGAGCCAGGCTGAATTTGGTGCCACGAGGCAGCAGAAGGAAATTGTTTGCCTTGAAGCAGTGGGAAATCAGGTTTCCTGAACTCAGATTCACACCCAGCAAAGTGCAGCGCAGATGGCAAGGCCTGTGTCTCTCAAGGCAGATCCATAAATTATGACCTCTTGGCTCATTAGAGCTGCCTGGTAATTCTGCTGCCCTCTTAATCTGTGCCAAGGGAAATAGGAGTTAGGGATGCAAAACATGCAAAACACTTACTCTTTCTGCAATTGCTGAGCAATAAATATTTCATCTGCTGGAGGGGAAAAAAAGGTAGGAAGAAATCTGTGGAATTTCCCTGTTTTGGATGGTTGAGGCTCAGGTCTCTTGTGTTCTTCGTCAGATTTCTGGATGCTCCCTCTGAACATGTTCTCTTCATGAGCTCAGATATGGAGAACAGAGGGAATGAGTTTGTTTGTAGGTATTTCTTGTTTGGCAGACGCAGAACATCTTACACACTGGGCAACGTTCCCAGAAAACATCAACTAGCCAAACTGAGTGCCACAAAAGATAATTAAACCTGTTAATTCACTCAGTGTTGGGGGGGGGGGGAAATTTGAAGTATGTACATCACTGTGTAATTATTCTGATTTAGTGTCTGTAGGTTCACTGTAATGGAGCAGAGAAATGATCAGCTCTCAAAAGGGCAGATTTTTCATACGCCGAAGATGGCCTTTCACTGAAGAAATTTAATTATGGGCTAATCCTTTCCAGCAGCTTGAGGTGGAAAGAGATTCCCATTGGTAAGAAGTCATGGAAGTTCACCAGCATTAAAGGCTGGATGGAGGATGTGGGTCCCCTATAAATAGTGCAGGACGTAGGACTGAACTTGCCATTTCCTGCAGTGGAAAGAACTTTTCTTTCTCAATGCACCACTGAGAACAGTTCAGCCCACTAATTTAATTAGAAGGGAATTTACAGGCAACATTAGGTCTAAGATGAAATCCTGGCCCCGCTGAAGTCAATGGGAATTTTGCCATTACTTGCACAAGGATTTAACTCCATGGCTTTGTGCAGAGACGCTGGGAAGGTGAAAGATGGGAGAGAAATTTAGTGAGGTCTTTGTCAGGCTTTATGGGAATTCAGCTTGGTAACTGAACCTGAGTGAGCAGGGTGTGAGGACAGCTCTTAAACAGGGAGGAATTTCACCACTGAAAGGGTGGTCAGGCATTGGAACAGGCTGCCCAGGAGGGCGCTGGAGTCATTCCACCTGGAAGGGCTCAAAAATGTGTGGATGTGGCACTTGGGGACAGGGTTTAGTGGTGGACATGACAGTGCTGGGTTAAGGGTTGGACTCGATGATCTCAAAGGTCTTCTCCAACCCTAATGATTCCACAGCTTTCCAACCCTAATGATTCCATGACTTTCCAACCCGAAAGGTTCCATGTCTCTGTGATTCTAAAGGGTCCCTAAGCCCTCTGCCTGCTCCTCACCATCCCTCCCAAGAGAAAGGAATGTCAGAAACAGGAACAGCTGGGAATATTTAGGCCCAGGGAGAAAGCCTCTAGACCCTGGTTATGGCTCTACTGATGAAAGCCTCGGTGTGTGGTAATTTCAGAGGGGCAGCACAGAAGGTCCCACCCTGCCAACGCTGCCTCTCAGGAGATAAGAAATGAGACTGTCTCTGCGAACTCTGCTCCTCTCACCTGGCAGAAACAAAGATTTTATTTTTACTTCCCTGCAGGAAAGCTCTGACTTAAATAAATTATAGGTGTACACTAAAAGAAAGAACACCCCCTCCCCTTCTGCACCTACTGAAAATTTGCTTAAATAACAAATCTGCATAGAAATGGGAGATGCTGTCATGCCTGATAGATGATCGTGGGACAGCCCAATTGCATTACCAGGAAGACAGTAAACATTCTTGCTCTCCTTCTTCAAATAAATTATGCCCTGTTAAAACATGTTTTGCTTCCATAATAATGCCAAAAATGAAATTACTGGTCCTGCATCAAAACACATCAAAGCTAAATGTGCTCGTTTTCTGTTGCAGCTGTTGGATGCTCCCAGCTCTTCAAAGACCATTTCCTGGGACTTCTTGAGAGCCTCTTCACAGTGAGTCACCAAGAGTAATCTCGCTTCCCTGGAGATGTCTGCTAGAAAGCGGAATTTTGGGGAAGATGTTGAGCTGAGGGAAGTTTTCACAGCTTCCTCACAGACCTACTGCTGTTATTGCCTCTGAGCTCTGAAGCAAAGATGCACCACAAAGATCATGAGAGGATGGGGTCAGCAAAGCCTCTCTGTGGCCTCTGTGAGCACAAGATTACCAGAAGTCATGGAAAATAAAGTCATTGAGGAGTCATAAAATTTTAAATATGCCTTAACAGGTCAAATTCCCTGAGTTTTTCCTGTGTGCAGCCCAGCAACTCCAGGGTGAAGGGGAGCCTGGTGTGTGGAGCCCCTTCCAGTGGGAAAACCCAACGGAAGCTGTTCAGGTACCTGCTCTATCTGGTGACCAAGGAGTCCTCTGAGGCTATAAAGACCAAAAATCCATTTCACAGCTGTTCTGAGGCAACTGCACAGAGATTCTGCAGGCCCAGAATCTGAGCCTCTGAGATGTTTGAACGCTGATGCAGATTATCAGGCAATGCTACAGGAGAGAGTCAAGGTCTGAGTGTGTTTTGAGAAGAAATTTGTGCAACCACAGACAACAGGTCTCTTCTTCAGGCTTTGTTCCCTTCAGTGTGGCGGCTCAAAACTATAAGCCAGATGTGAAACACAGGATAATAAAAATATATTTCAAAAGGAACGAAGCACTTCTGTGGAAGAGGGTTGGAAAACTGGAGTTGGCAGCTTTATGGTCACCCTGGTCCTTTCTTCTTCCAGAAGGACAGCATGAAAAGAAAATGTGACAAGCATGGCTGAAGTCATCTCAGGAAAACTGGGAGGGATTTGAGAATTTTAACAAAATTGCAGCCACTGCCAAGCCACGGAGTCGCTGGGGTTTGTAATCTGCAATATTGGATCACAAATCTAATCACAAATCAAAGATTGCAAAGACCCACAGAAGAGCAGTTGTGTACAACAAAAAATAATCAACCTTTGAACAAAGAAGCAATCTGGATCATATTTCTATGATACAGTAAGAGCCTTGGATGCTAAGCAGTAGGAATAAATGATGTAAATCAATAAAAAAAGAGAGCTTCAGTCATTCTCTTCTGGCCCACTTCGAATTTGCATCACAAGCAGAGGGAGTGGGGGTGAGAGAGAAGAGGCATAATTACACAACCCCTTCCCCAGTTCTCTGAGCCACTCCACTCAAGTGACAAAGCAGGACCACGTGTGGAATTCAACCAGAAGCCATTTGGATCACAGAGCTGTGTTGTCTCATGGCACCTCCTAATTACTGTGGTCCCACTGGTACATTAATTGTGATGGTCACCAGCTGGGGACTCCTTGCAGACACCTTCCATGGCATATTGCTCCAGAATTTCCCAATCAATAGGAAATATGATTACAAGATCCTTCTTTGCCGGTGAAACATTGATTTCTTCCCAAATACACTGCAAGGCAGGTGACAAACTGTGCACGATGCCAGCCCAGAGCAGAGGGAAGGAGAAGAGAGATTGAAAGGTCACTGCAAGATGGGAGAGGCAATTTCAGGTGGATAGAGATGTTATTTGGGGTTTTAGCTGCCCCTATGTGTTAATACTTGAAAACCATCATGGTTGCATGTGTTGGCATTTTTGTGTCCAATGGGGTGATTTGCTGATCTAATTAATTAAGATGTAATCAATAAGATGATCTGGGAAATTAAGACTGAGTCCTATCTTGGATTCAACGGGTGATGGAGCCAGTGGCTGAGATTTGCCATGTGTAGGAGGCGAGGCAGTTCGGAGCTGCAGATACTGGCAGCAGGAAATTTCTGGATCTTTCTCCACAAGGTGATTCGGGATCATGAAAAGATAAAGTTAATGGGAAGATAACACAAGGTCAAGGGCTGTGGGTAGGAAAAAAAAAAATCTCCTGTTATTTCTGATTCTGTATATTCCAGCATTAAAAAAAACNAAAAAAAAAATTAATTTCCCAGGGAAGCAGTGACTGGATTGTAACGTCCCCTCAGTGGGGACACAGATCTGTCCAGGTGTCCCACTTCATGCAGAGCACGCAGGGGTGGTGGCAGCTCATTTCCTCCCCCTCAGTGCTCCTGGCTGCATCTTACTGCTGCCCCTCCACCTGAAGCCTTTGCAAAGGCATGAGTGGCTCAGGAAGCTGCAGGCCCTGGGGCAGGTGAACCCATTGCACCTGGACATCAGGGAGCAATAAGGATGGTTCTCTCCGTGCGCAGGAACAGATTTCTTTCAGCAGAAAGGCATCACCCCCTCTAGAGAGAGATGCCTTCATTAGCTGGCTCTGCTCAGCTTGACACTCACACTTTTGAGAGCCCAGAAAAAGCCACAAGAACAGGGAGCTTCCAGCTACAGGGTCTCAGCTGGTGTTTGACACTCAAAGCATGTAAGTAATAATCAAGCTGTGCTAATTTCTAGCAGCCAGATTTGACCTTAACAAGGCATTTTTAGGACTATTTGCTGTTTCTCATATGGACAGGACTCTTTGCCTGATGGTCAGGAACTGCAATTAGGTCTTTTTTGCTTAGAAGTGGTGACAATTTGGACTGGATGTGATTAAATCTTGGTTACTGACTGCGTGAAGCCTCTGCAGTGCTTCAAAGACAGTTTGCAAAAACCCCACCAGGCATCTATAGAAGTTCAGGGCAACATCTCCCACACAACTTCAGGAGTAGTTCACAGCCCTCCTACAGTGCTGCAGCTCTCTCGATAGGACTGGGGAGGGGTTCATCCCAATAGGAAGGACTTGATGATCTTGGGGGTCTTTTCCAACATGAATGAACCTATGATTCTATGATTCTACCCTATGATTCTGAATATTTAAGCCTGAAGTAGGAGCAGGAATTTAATTAGTAATTTAAGCACGAAGCAGAGCCCTTCTCCCTCCAGGGTCGCTCTTACGCTGGCTGACCTCATGGTATCATTCCCAAATCTGGTCCCCGAGGAATAAAGGGCAGTGAGCTGATCAGTTTAAAACCCACCAGATATTGGAGGCTGGTTTCCCGCAGCAGAGCCATGGCTGGGGAAATTTATTTTACTCCTGTGGAGCCATGGATCTGAAGAAAAGCAAGTTTACTTTAGGTATTAAGAAGAAATCCTTCCCTGTGAGGGTGGGGAGGCCCTGGCACAGGTTGCCCAGAGAAGCTGAGGTTGCCCCATCCCTGGAGGTGTCCAAGGCCAGGTTGGACGAGGCTTGGAGCAACCTGGGAGAGTGGAAGGTGTCCCTGCCCATGGCAGGGAGGTGGAACTAAATGATCTTTAAGGTCCCTCCCAACCCAAACCCTTCTGGGATTCCATAACATAAATCACTTTGGAAATTGAGTCATGAATTCTATGAGTGAAAAGGGACAACTCTGGTATCCCAGCATCCAACACCTGGCAATATCCATCACTTGACAGTATCCATTAGAGCTGAGCTGGGCTGTAGGGCCAGCCTGGGAGAACTGCAGCAAGTCATAAAATTGATCCCTTTTCCTGCCTTCTAGCTCTGATGAATCACCTTAGCATTGACTCTTGCTTAACCAGACGTGATTAAGAAGGTGTGAATGTCACCTTTGAGGAATGAGGGGATAACTGAGAGTGTTTAAATCGAAAGAGTCAGCCCAAAAATGAGTCTGAGCGCACATTTAGATGTGCTAATCAAGCCATCCTTGGTGCCCGGCTGTGACATTTCTTTCTGAATTAGTTTCGTGTTTCAGATGAACAACAGGATCCTCTACTCAATTACAGCAGCACTCCTGATGAGTTTGTTGACATATTTGCTAATTTTCCCATGACAGTGCGTTTTGGAGGGTGCACATACATTATTAATGAACTCAGATTGCCTGGTATTCGATCAGTTATGTTTTACCCAGGCACTGATACCACACAGGATCAGACTCCTTTCCTGAATGGAATTTCCCCTTTGTTTTGCCACCAACTTTTTCCCATTAGATGATCCCGGCATGTTAAAAAGTGCATAAAAAATAAATATATAAATAAATAAATCCCCAACGTTTCTAATTTTCACTCTCCAGTCTAGAATTGCCATGGGAGAGATATTTCTAAGAGTTTTGGTCCTGCTGTATGTACAAGTTAGGCTGATTTCAAGCAGAAGCAGTTGATACTGTGCATTGGATTGCAGGAGGCACAAGTTTCACTCCTTCCTCTGCCACTGACCCCCTGGAAAACCCTGGTCAAGTCACTTAGAGGAAATTTATCTACCCTAAGTTTAGACTTTGGCCTAAACGAGTTTCCCAGGCAATGGAAAGAGGCAGCTTTCTCCAAGGAGAGGTTCAGTTGATGCTAAAATGGGAAGAAGAATTATTCATCCACTGGAAGAGTCTCTCTGCCTCTAATTAGCACTCACAACAAATAAAAGAAACAAGACAAACGAGCTGGGTGAGGTAGAACAGGTGGTAGAGCTGCCACCTCACTTGCTCTTTACTTCCAGAGAATTACAGATGAGTCACACAGTTATGAGTGAAAACCAGATTTGGCCAAGTTTTAAGCATGAAATATCCTCATTCTGGGATTTGGTTTGATCCTACTGATAATTTAAGAAAGACAAAACCAAAAACAAACCTGGGAAAAGCTCTCCAGTGTAAACTCGCTCCCAAACATCTTTGTTCCCAGCCAGATCCAGTTACAGGCTCTGAAAATAAACCTCACTGTTAGGGGATGCAGAAAGGAAAATTTGGCTGCATGAGCTCTGCATGGGCAAATAAAGAGAAAAGATGAGATGGGAGGGAAAAGACCTTTTCAGAAAGGTTTTAACAGGAAAATGTGGAAATGTGCAGCCCTATTCAGTTCTCAGTTTAGCACCTATTGTAATCTCAGGTGCTGCGGGTGGATCGTGCCCAGCCTCAGGAGCCTCTGCTGCTTCTCCTAAACTCTGTCACCTCCCTGGCAGCCGCCCACAGGTCCCCATCGGGGGCAGTGCCACCAGATGCCTCTGTTCAGGCAACTGAGTCCAGCCCTGGAGTGCCCTGGAGCTCATGGAATTCTGCCCCTTGGGTTAAATGGGGTTTGTTTAAGGACTGCCTGAGCATTCTGGGATACCCAGATTTCAACAAACTTTTAGCAAGTTGCAAGAGCCTGTGGGAACATGGGAAGTATTTTAAGCAGGAGAAGGAATTCACGGTGCCAAAGGCAGAGGGAAGCATCTGGGCCCTGGAGCAGATTGTGAAGTCTCACTCGGAGCTGAATCGAGGCTGAGAGTTGTGCAAATCTCACAACATTTTGGTCCAAAGTGATGGAAATAGGCATTGCAAAACCATCTCTAATTGGCACACTGATAAATTGCTAAATCTTTCCCTCAGCTCAAACGCGTGCAAGTGCAGTCCAGGTGGAATAGACCAAACTAGGTCAGAGCCTCGAATTCTCTACATCTCTCTGGCACATTTAAGACACTGATCAGACTAAGCCCAGATAAGCCCATCAGCACTAACAGAACTTGGCTAGACTTCAGCATTTATCATATTCTCCACAGAGTGACTAATAAAATCAGATTATTCCATCATGGCATTCAAATACATTCGCATTCACCGGGTAAACAGAGATTTTGTATGTAGGGCTTGTTGCAACACTCTAATTTTCATTCAGGTTATCATTAAAAAGCATGAATGAGGTCGCTGGAAATTGGAATTTTTTTATCCTAAGGAAAACATTTTTAAATCCCTTTTTTTTGGGCTGCACTGGTGCCAGCTATTTCACTCTGACAAAACCGAGTGTTATTGTTTGGATTTTGGTATTAGTGAGCAGGAAATGTCAAAGAAAAGCTGTTAATTTATTTTTGGAGTGCTTCATCCAAGAGATACATTTCTGCTGGGTACCAGATTCCACTGAATCAACATATTTAACTTTGCTGATACTGTCTCAGGTTTAAAACACACAAATTATGGGTAACAAGGCACCTTCAGCAGAGCAGGCACACTCATCATCACCTCTTGACATCAGCCCATTAACCGTGGGCTTGCAAGCAGTTGGGCTGCATTTAAATTGGGGATTTAAGTTGCAGCAGGAATTCTCTGTGGTGTTACTTTGCCTTGTATCCACATTTGGAGCTGGCAGCAAACATTTCCACCTGAGACAGGTGAAATTCACCTTTTTTTTTTTTTTTAAGTGGAACCAAGGCCAAATTTGCACACCATGGCACGGGGTAGGGCAGCCNGCAGTGTGGGTCCATGGCACCTCCTTTAGGACAAACCAGTGGGTCTTCCCTATAGAAACCTTATTAGAGAGAGGGTTGAACCTCTCTGGAAAGACCATGGAAGATGACAGGGTGCAGAGATCTCCTGTGCCAGTGCCAGCTTCCCTTGGAGGAACAACCAGCGCCCTACAAAATAGACACAATGGCTCTTAACAGAGTGACAGTCATCTTCAGAAACTGGGTTCCAGGAGCTGTCTGCTCACCACCTCCTTCCTCTTGTCCTGCTGGCTGAAGCTTTTTGGATCCATGGACACAGCAATATGGGGAGCTTGCCTTGACCTCCTCTGTTTTGGTTTGAGACAGCCCTGAAGCCCCTGGGAGCGCTGCCAGCACAGGGGTAGCTGTGACAAAGCCTCTGTAACAAACACAACAGGAGCCCTGAAGAACTCAGAATTTAGTGGTTTGTATCAGCATCTGTGGTCAGTTCATACTTCCAACAAAACCAGATTTGGATTTCTTTCCCACTCTAAGACATCTGTATTCCTAAGCCAGGTGACATTCTAGACAGGGAGGAGAGGAGCGAGCTTCAGTTGTATTTGCAAATATATCCCAACTCTAATATTAACAGCAGCAATTTCAGTTTTTAGACCTCCTTCCAGTTCTATCCAAGCTCCATCATTGCGTATTTGCTGAGTGATTTCCTCATTGCAAGCACTTCGAGGTGGAACTCACCCACATTTGTAACATATTTGGAGTTTGTTACCAGAATCACCACAAGCCATTTTGTTCAAGCTCTTTGATCTTGTGCTGGGTTTCACATCTATAAAATACGACTGTAATAAATTGACTGGAAGATGCATGTGCAAAGCACAGAACTTCAGAGAGGTCATAAACTGAGAAAAGACCCATATGGCATATTTTTATGCCTCTCCAGTGCAGAGATTTCAGGCGTAATGGCTGCTGGATTAAATTATCTCTTGGTCAAGTCAGAAGAATAATAAGAATAAAAACAGCAAACAGGATCAAGTCACCATTTGTCCCTTTGGGTGTTAATTGCAGAAAGCCACAGTGGGAGAATCCGAGTGTTTGGATGCTCTAACCCCTCAAGACAACACCTCTAATTTTAAATACAAAGCCCTTCCTTCTCCGGCATGCAACACACAATTATACTGTACTTACCCAGATGGGAAATTCACTTGCCATCAGCTCCCTGAAAACAACCTGCCTTTTTCCTCCCAAGTGTGTCCTGCAGGAAAATAACATTTCTACTCATAGATTTATCTTCATGAACCACAGCTGAATTTCTTCTGGAGTTTTCTAGGACATGTTAGCATCATAAATCTCTTGTGACAATGAAGAATGCTATTAAAAAAGGGTGTTTCTTGTGGAGTTACCATTGCTGCAGCTCGAGTTGTGTTTCCTTACTCCCTCCTGTCCCAAAGGTGTGTTACACTGAGATTCCTTAGTATCTGTCACAAAATTCCTGCTGCTGGAATAATAAGAAACCAACTCAAGAATGTAAAACAAAGAGAATCTGGGGCAGAAACAGCTTTTAGAGCACTAACAGAACACTGCCCAGCCCCATCACGGCCACATCCAGGGGCAAGCTCAGCATTAGGACAGGTGATAATTAAACAGACCTGTAGGGGAGCTTTAGGGCACTGCTCAGCTCCTTTCCACAGCCAGCGCTTTCCCAGAGTTTTGGCACACAGCAGGAAAGAAGGAGCAGAGCATCGATCTTTGTGTGCAGTGAGAGCTCAGGGAATTTCGGAGCGGCAGTACTGAGGGGAGCAAAAATCAATCCAAGAATCGAAGGCAGTTCAGCTCCCTGTCACCACTCAGATCTTTAAGTTTTCACTTGGATAAGCACAGAGCTGCCTTGTTCTCATCCTCCCTCATCCTCATGGAGTGGAAGGTGATGCCGTGCAAATGGAAACTTGTATGAGAGCTGCACCAGAAGCACCAAGTGAGTTCAGACTTGAATTTACCAGGTGCTGGCCTGCTAAAAGGGAGGTGTTGAACTGCTAAAAGGCATCCCTGACCCTGAAGTGGTGCTTAGTCAGTCCTCTAAAATCCCTTAAGGAGGTTTACTTCAGGATTAAAAGGTATTAGGCATGTAGACTAGAGAGAGGTGTTTGATTCACTTCCTCTTTATCTCCACTTCACTCCTGAAGATCTTTCAGTGCCAGTCAGGTTGCCCTAACTTGTGTTTGAGCTCTGGTTGTGCTGACTGTGATGGAATTGATCTCACTGCAACCTGCAGCCCTGTTCAGCTCACCCTGAATCAGATCTTTAAATCTGATCAGCTGAACTGCCAAGCCATGGCAGGGGGGTTGGAACTGGATGATCTTTAAGGCCCTTTCCAACCAAAAACATTCCATGCTCCTCTGATCCGCTGACATCCCAGAGTTATGATGGATTGTGGGGCTTATGCTGAGTCCAGCATTACTGTGATGGGGAAAAGCTCTGGTGCAGCCCTCAGGCTGCTGAGATCCCGGTGCAGCTCTCCTGGGAGGGCCAGGGACAGAACGAAGCCCTCAGAGGCTGCAGGCCTTGCTGGTGGGAAGTCAAGCACGGCACTTCTCTGCCTGCCAATCTCCAGCATCGCCTGGAGACCCGAGAGAGGACTGTGTGCGAGAGGCCAAGGCTGCTGCTTTGCCTCTGAGAGCTGAACTTCCACCTCGGAGGGAGAACAGCCAGGGCCAGGCGAAGAGCTGTTTAAAACCACAGCACAAAACCAATTAAAGAGAAGAGTCCCAGCTGATCAGTCCTTGAAGTACCCCAGCACCGAGAGTGCCCTGACAGCTTCAAGTGCTTCGAATCGCAGCATCCACCGGCACTGGCTGGTGAAGCAGCGGGGAGCAGTCACAGATGAGGTGCTGGATGTGGCTGATACTGCCCTGTCACACCCCCTGTGACATCTTGATGCCTTTGCTTTAGCAAACAGGGACACTCAAGGTTTGATGGGGCCCTGATCAAGCCCAGGTTTCACTGGAGATGCCCTCAGTTTCTTCCTGGGCTTTTTGACCGAATGAAATGTGAGGCTTTGTCACAGCTGTGGATTTGTTGATGCTCAGTACAACCAGAGATGTTGGATCTGTCTACACCAGGTGAGAATTAAGCCCAATCCTTCCCGAAAATGTCAGACTTCCCACATTGTGCCCAGACCCACACGCTGGCCTGCCTACAAACACTCCAGCTGACAACAACCCAGTGGATTTAACACGCCAGACTCAGAATTAACTCCCAAATCTAACACAGACTTTTCTGTGAGACCCTGTGAGGCTTCACTTCATCTCTGTGTGCCCCCTAACTTGACAGAGGAAATGCCACATCTGGTGCCTTGAACCATCTGGAAATAGTTGTCAGCTCTCTGTATTGCCCAGAATATAATTTTCTTCAACTGTTCAACACATGTTACTTTAGTGGATTCATAGATAATATTATGAAATAGTCAAACTTCACTAAAAACTTCGGATCCCAAAGTCAAAGCCAGGGAGTCTGGACTATGTAAGTTATAGTTGTACTCACCTGGTTTTGGTGTTACCACTTTCTTTGATTTTTAGCACAAAAAATATTACTAGGATTTCCTTAAGAGATAGGTCTCCAAAAAGTAATGTTAATAAGAATCGTGAACTTTCTACTGAGCTCCAGTTTCTTGCAAACCTGTTGAACAGCCCAGGTTTGCTTCAAATTGGATGCAGCTTTCTCAGGAAAGGTCACGAACCTTGGTAATACCTTTATAACCATCCCGGATTTAGAGAGATTTCTGGGGAAAATTAAGTGCCTAAAGGCTAAACTGTATCCTGTCTCAGAGCTCCCACGTTAAGGTCATATTTAGAGGGTATAAATTAGCTGTGTCTGCTAGTAGCTCCCTGACCTTAAGCCTTCAATGTAAAATCCTGTAGTTTTTGGCTTAAAGTGAATTAGAAAAACACAAAGCAGGTAGTTAAGTGGATAAAATGACAGAGCAGCAACGGCACACAGATGTTGTTATGTTCCGGCAAAGACTGTCCTTTGCAACCTCCAAGCTGTCTTTTCCACTCATTCTCCAAAATATGCATTATATTTAACATTAAAATGAGAGCTTGTAGCGCCGGGTATCTTTGCCCATCTGTTTCTGCTCTGAAGAGCTCAGTATTTTAGGAAGCTAATAAAAATAACAGAGTGGTGAGAGCCAAGTTTTTGCCGAAGGGACTCGTTGTTTTGGAGCTGTGCTGGGAGAGCTGGCCCCTTCCCAACAAGGTGCACATAAAATCCGCCCCGCGCTGGGTTATGACAATCCCCCAGCCTCGCCTGTGAGCCTGTAAGAGGCCATAAAGCTGCTGGATCGCCCTGCAGAGAGCTTGGGGCCAAAGCTGTGTGCAGTGTGCCCCTCCTAAACGCTGCTCTTTGAAGTCTTTGCAGCTGATGTGTCTCTAAAGCTGCCTTTGGGACTGATCCACTGAAATCACTCCGAGCTTTTTCCATTTCCTCCATCCTCTTTTTTAAGCCACAAGCACATGCCCCCAGTGTCTCCTTGGGGGATGGAGGGAAGGATTTGGCCTTTTCTGAACTTTTACTGTCCTCTTACCTCCACACTGCAAGGTGCCTGTGACAGACAGTTCGGCTGCTGACTGACGTTGTTTCTGCTCCACGCTGAAACCCTGGATGTTCCCAGTTGTCATCCTTCTCTCTGGCCCCTGCCTAACCTCCTGATCCTGGCTCTGCTGCTCCCCTCCTCTCTCCACTCACCTTCTGTCCACGTAAGGCTGTGGTGTCACCTCACTGATTTCTTCCCAACGCTGGCAAACTTGTCCTCTAGGCACCAAGAAGAGGAGAGCTGATGGAGAAGATGGAGGTGATGACAGGATGGCATCAGCTGGCTCCCTGGATGCCTGTGAGGAGCAACAGGCATCATCAAGGATGTCCTGCTCACCGTCCTCTTGCAATTCTCGCCAAACCCACGTTTAAGACCTTGACCCTCAGCCCTGTCTGTAATTTCCTCCCGGGGGGAGAAGGAGGGGCAGGCACTGATCTCTTCTCAGTGACAGGACCTAGGGAATGGCAGGAGCTGTGTCAGGGGAGGCTTAGGTTGGATATCAGGAAAAGGTTCATCCCCCAGAGGGTGCTGGGGCACTGAAGAGGGCCCCCAGGGAATGTCACAGCCCCAAGGCTGCCCCAGCTCCAGGAGAACTTGGGCACTGCTCCCAGGCACAGGGTGGGATTGTTGGGGTTGTTCTGTGCAGGGCCAGGAGCTGGACTCAACCTTGTGGGCCCGCCTCAGGAGATTCCATGATTCTGTGCTGTTTCCAGCACACAAGAGCACAGCCATTACACTCCGTGACCTGGAGCAGGTTATGTTTGGCAGGTGGGGTCGTTCCCAGCGGTCCTTCAGGGGAGCAGACGTGCACTTGAGTGGATGCTCCAAATACCTGATTCACCTGCAGCAATGTAGGACTCAGCCTCAGCACAAAAAACCCACCAGAATCCCTGAAAAGCCTGCCCTGAACCACAGCTGGGGGAGCTTTGCCAAAAGCCAGAGCTGTGCAGCAAATAAAGATCGCTTATGCCGATTTCTGCTGTTCCCATCTTGCTGCTTCCACTAACACGATTCCCTCCCCTCCTTTCCCCACTCCTTCCCCTCCTCTTTCAGCAGGAAAACGAGCCTGCCAGACAATGCATTCACAAGTTAACACAGTGCAACAGACTGCGACTGCATTAAGAGCAGCGCACAGGCAGGTTTTACATCCAGGCTCGGGGGAACGAGCAGTGAAATAGGAGGATGGAGCTTGGCACTGCTGCGAAGCTGAGAAGCTTCAGCTATAAAAAGAAGCCTTTTACACGGATATATAAAATGAAATAGCATTTGAAAGCCTCTCTGCTTTTGGAGAGAGGCATTAAGCAGCAGCACGTGAGCACCAGGCTGGTGAGAGGGCACCTGGATTGGACATGTGCAGAAGAAGGGTGTCCAAAGGCCAGGGCTGCAGTGTTGCACCTCACAGCAGCCCTGCAGAGGCTGCATTCAGGCTCGATGGGGGTTTATCTGGGCAAGAGGGGGCCCAGGTCTGGCTTGCTGCTTGTGGGCAGGTGCTTCACACATGGATTTCCCCCTCTGTGGGTTTGGAAGCTGTTTTAGGATGAAATGTGATCATATAACCATTCACTGCAATGCTCTAAGCAATTTTAATGAACTGTGGAAACTCTTTGTACAACCTACAGCTACAGCAGTGGTGACATTGCCCAAAAACACTCATGTTGTCTTAGGATCCTGGGCCAGGACTCCGAGCAGGGCTTGAAGGGCAAAAGCTCTGAAAGTGTGAACACCAGACAGGGCTTGTCACCCATCACCCATCACCCACCACCCATCACCCGTCACCCGTCACTTCCGAGCATCTGTCAATTCACTGCTGCCCTGGGTCACAGCCCAGCAGCTCCTGGGAACAGCATTTCTCACACAGAGTGTCTGGAGTTTGTTTTGAGAATCCCAGAGTACAGTCCCTCAGCTCCTTGGCTGCAGTGATAATTTCTTCCGGGGTATAAAAACAGGGGCCTTGCTGCCTGAGTTTTTCTCTTTCATCCAACATTAGTTCTTGCTATTTTGTGTTAGTTTAAATAACCTCTTAAATACTTTGCCCTTTCCTTTGGAACTTGCAGTTCTGGGTTGCAATCAGGTCACCTCTCAATCATCTTTCTGACAAACTGAAGAGACTGAGCTCATTAAATTGCTTACCAAAAGTGCTTTCCCCAGCCTTTTTATAATCTTATGTATTGCTTCTCCTCCTTGATTAGTTTATCCATATGCTGACACCAACAGACATCATGTGGCTCTGACCAGTGCTCCCGTTAAGGGTTTTTTTACCCAACTGCTCCTCTCCCAAAACACCTAAAATGTTGATCAGACACCTCCCTCCAAACCACACAAACTACTCCCAGTCTGTGACAATCATGGCAGACTGAACTGCTCAGATTTACACCCACAAGACTGTCTTCAGAATCTTTGTTTTCCAAACACTCTATTTATTTTTCTCCAACAATTACCTGTGTTCTTAGAGGCAGCAGATTGCATTTGTCTGCAATAAAAAGACCATTTGCACAAGCCTCTCTGACAAGCAGTCAGAATTGCCCTCTCTGAGTGTCTTGTCTTCATTATTATTTATAGGTGCTTCATCGTTTTGACACCCACAAATTTTATCAGCTGTGATTGCATATTTTCTTTGGGATCTTTAATGACACTGTTGATAGTGCTGGGCTCAGAGCCAGTCGTGTAAAATGCCAGTAAAGCATCTCAAAAAGTCGTTTCATTAGTGACAGGAATGCTGTTGCCCTTGTTCTTAATCATTTGAAAATGTTTCTATGGGTAAGAATATCTATTCATATGATCTATTGCTCATTATTATCCAAAATATTGCTCAATATTAATTAAAAGCTTTTGAAAGATGCTTTGGAGTATTTATGCACAAAGCTTTCCAATTTCCCTTGATCAAGTGTCCAACAGACCTATGTTCAATAAAGCCACGCTGGCACACGGGATAATTGCATTGTGCCTTCACTAATCAAATCCCATATCAGCTTTTCCATAATTCTGCCCAGGGCTGGAAATCCAATAAACTGGCATGTACTTAACCGGATTATTTGATACTTAAACTTCTAAAATTAGTTCCTTGCTCAGTTCTCAAAAATGTTGCGGCACATCCCACTGAATCCCCCAAAAATGAAACATTTCCGATTGTTTGGGCTTAATCCGCTCTCAGACATGCTCTGACACAGGGGCTCTGGCAGGCTGAGCTGCAGTGGAGCTGCTGAGGTTGAATAAAAGATGCTCCCAGCTCCTCAGCCACTTAAACACCTTAACACAAACCCAACTTTGTTTATCTACCTATATAATTCTGTAATCTGCTCGTCACCATAGCAACCATGACACTACACCCTCAGCATATCACAAGTAACTGCATTTGGATGGAATCTTTCCTCTGTAAATGTCCCTGCTTAGCTTTTCATTAATCCCTGTGGCCACTCACTTCACACTAAAGCTGCAAGCTCAAGGAAGCACAAATGTGTGAACTCACAGTCACAGAAGAGGTTTCAAGAAATATCTGATGCTTACCACTTGAGTTTATGGATGAGTTAGCCTGCTTCTCTCACTGTGAACAGTTTTGTCTCACAGCTTTAGGGAGCTCTGCTCACAGCTCAGGACTTACAGACTCCCTCTCATGAGAGCAGAAACACATCTTGGGAAATTAAAAGTATTTGTGACCTTCTTTCTTGGTTGGTTTTTTGTTGATTTTCTTTTTTTTAACAGAAAAAAGTTTCAGCTCTGTAGACAAAGTCCAGATCTAGAGACAGAATAAAAAAGGAGTTATACCACGATGGTTGAATTCTACTCTCCTTAAATCCAGGGTTTGAAGTGTGCTTCTCTTAGGGTCCTGGACTCCACTATTCCATGGCCATTATTGCCAAGATTGACACAGAGTGGTTTGGATTGGAAGGGACCTTAAAGATCATCCAGTTCCAAACCCCCTCCAGGGGTAGGGACACCTTCCACTATCCCAGGTTGCTCCAAGCCCCTTCCAACCTGGCCTTGGACACTGCCAGGGATCCAGGGGCAGCCACAGCTTCTCTGGGCACCCTGTGCCAGGGTCTCACCACCCTCTAAACTAAAGAAATTCTTCCTAAAATCTAATCTAAATCTCTTCTCTTTTAGCTTAAAATGTGCCCCCTCCTCCTATCATTATCTGCCTGTGTCAAAAGCTGCTCTTCCTCTTTTTTATGAGCCCTTTTTAGGTACTGGGAGGCCACAATCATCTCTCCCCAGAGCCTTCTCTTCTCCAGGCTGAACAACCCCAACTCTCTCGGCCTGACCCCAGAGCAGAGGTGCTCCAGCCCTCAGTGCATCTTAAGGACTGAACATCTCCAGAAGCCACCACCCCTCAAAACTCAGATAAAAACCAAGAGTGGCTAAAAGTCAAGGCTTAGGAAAAAGGAAAGAGGGGGGAAAAACAATCTTTGGAACACGTTTTTTCTAAACTTCCTGATTCAAACTGGAGCCAGTGCAGTTTTTAATGTGGCCTCTGGCTAATTAGAGAGGAAAGTGCAAAAAATCAGCAGATAACCTTTCAGTGACTCTAAAGGGAGGCAAACAGCACACACATCACTCGAGTCACAGCCAGGATGAGAATCCAGGAAAGGTTCATTTGGGTCTTACACTCCTCTCTATCAAACATTAAGCAATATATTTTTTCCTACATAAAGAGGCAGAACTGAAAGTTATCCTCTCTTCTCTGCCCAGTCTAGACACAGCTGGCACACCCACATCCACCACGAGGAGAAGACAAATCCTCAGCTAAGCCAAAACCCTGAACCAGGAGTTCTCAGTCAAGGTATTTCATGGACGAATTTCAAGTCCTGACATCTGTAAAATCTGGATAAAGAGCCTTACACGCTGTGTAACAAAGCTCTGAGGATTAGGCAAGCTCTGAGCCATGCCCTGCAGACGCTATGCCCTTGCTCCAGAGCTCATTGTACACAGCCTTTGATCCTGCTTTTAGTACCTCTCCAGCAAGCAGTTATATAAATAAATGTCAGGCTACGTGACTGTATAATTATACAGAGCAGGAAGAAGGCACAAAAGCCCTCAGTAAGAGGAACAGACACTTTAAATAATTTGTATTAGCTGGAGTGCGGTGAAATATTAAACTGAAAGAAATGGCCTTCAGAAGTTGTGATCTTTCCCTTTGTGTCAGTCCCTGCAGGCAAGGACACGCTGTACCCTGCTCTGGATTTCGATTTCTGGGAAAACTGCTGGTTCTTCAACCCAGCCCAGGCCAGTGACCTTCTCTCAAAGGTGGTCCTGGAAAGAGCAGGTCTTGGAAAAGGGCAGATCTTCCTGCAGTTCAGAAATCCAGATTAACAGCTGGCTCAAAACTTCGCTCATAGAATCACAGAATGGTT
>VYZQ01050555.1:0-13704 GCA_013400655.1 Mystacornis crossleyi
GGTGCAGAGTAACAAAAAGAAGACCTTAAATATGCATATGAAGCTCTGATTATACCAAAAATCAAATACACACTGAAAAACACAGGTTTCAGTTAAGGAAGAGCACTGACCTCTGCAGTAGTTAGGTCTTGGTGAAAAACTGACTCAAAATTAATTTTTTGATCTCTGGTGATCAAGTCATCTCCCAACAAGGTAGTTGTCATCTTATTCTCCCTTGAATTGCCAAGTGTTTTGAAGGAAGAAATTCTATTATGAGTAGTTTGAAGATAACCTGCCAAGTGATGTTTTGATCTCAGCCTTAGTTTTTGTGCATTGTTCCCTCTGATCCCAGTGCTCCTTGTGTTAAGGGGAACTAACATTTAAGTACAGCATACAATATGCTAAATATTATCCCTAAGAAAAAAGAGCCAGTCTGCCTTGGAAAGATATTGCATTTTGGCTGTTTCAGCATGCTCTTGCCATTAGTTCTGCAGTCTATTAAAGACACTCTGTCTGCAAATTCATCCCCTTGGTTTTGATCTTGCCTGCCTTCATTTTCTGAAAGTAAAATCTCGGGAAGTAACTAGTAGAAATAAAATTTTCCTAGGCCACTCCACTCAATCTGTTCATCATCCTAATGGTGGAAGTTACCTTTTTCTGATTTCTCTGTCTCCCAGATACGTACAGCCACCACAGGGCTAGACAACAAATACTTACCTGAAGAAAGTTGTGTCTTGTTTTCCTCAACTTTCCACAAGAAACCAAAGTTAAAATCAGTACTTTTTGCATAGGCTTAGAATAGCAGTTATGTCAATTCTGTGGTCTAAGTCATCCTGTGAATGAAATCCATGTTAAAAGAGTATGAATTCATTTCTGCATTTTAACACAGACAAGACTGAACAAGGAGTATGATTTCAGTGTAATTTGATATTCAAGATTCAGAGGGGGTTGTCAGGGCTCTGAGGGTGCTACCATGATCTTTAGTTTGGGACACACCTTTGACTTTTCTGTGACTTTCTCATTTATAAAATGGGATGAATGCTACACATTCTCTATGTTTGCTTGTACCACAGAGAAGCAATCTCATCCTAGTCTGCAGGTACTTTGCTGATTTCTGCAGGCTGTGTCTTTATTTCTTGCGGGATACATGTCTCTGCCGCTCTTCCATTGCTCTGTTAAGCATGTGAGGTAAAGGATTTGGTGCAGGCATCAGAGGTATGGAATATAACAATGGCTAAAAATGGATAAATGGCTCTCTGAGACATTAATCTCTCTCTGAGTCTCCACACTGAGCAGCTGAGCCGGAAGGAGAAATCCTTTTCTGCTACCTTTCTTCAGAGCCAGGGGAGAATAGAGAACATAGCAGCAAACAAACCTATGCTCTTCATGACGCGGATGGGAAAACAGAAACTGTGTCCTGGTAGGAGGCCAGAAGACAGGTTTCATCACTAAATAATGATGTTAAAATGTAGTGAAGCCACTGCACAATATTACAGCAAATATGAAAGTATTTTCACAACTAGATTTTTCCCACCGTCCTGAAAGCCATTTTTGATGAATCAGCTACTTACTATAGTTTATAAGACCTGCAAAGAATCTTTTTCTTCAATTAGAGGCACCTTGATTTGCAGCTGCAATAAATGAAAGCAGGAACTGCAGGGAGTCTGGCATGTTTCAGCATCACATGTAACTTGTGATGCTATATCTTAAATTAGGATGCTGCAGATGCCCTACTTTCTGAATGATTGTTTTATTTTAAAAAACTAATTATGAAAATAGCTAGTAACAATCACAAATAAATAAAATCCATTTTCTGTTAGTAAGTAATAAAATAGAGACTACTTGCTCTGAACCAGAGCAAATGCCCATTTTTCATCAAGAAATAAAAAAAGTGGCTTTGACTTTTATGCATTTTCAAAGCTTTAGTCTGTCCAGCTAGGGAGGAAAACAAGCTTAAAATCAAGTTGCATAAATAACTACTCATTCCGTATATGCTCTGGCTTAAAAAGCTTGTATGAACTTCTCTAAAGTCTTTTCCGTTTCAAGATTCACAATAATTCTACAAATCAATTACTCATTTTTGTGATAATATGTCTGTCCCTTTTTGTGTCCTTTTTCAGATAAACGTGGTTTAACCATCATGTTGGTACAATCCTTTCCAGCCATCTTTTTTTACTACAGACAGGCTTTTTTTTCTGAGGCCCCAAGCTATACCTCCCTTTGGCTGCACCAAGTGAACAAACAAAAGATTCTTCATGTCTACTTGATAATGCAGAGGATGAAGACACAGATGTTCATGTTATGGGACCTAATTTTTAGTCCTAATTCCTCAAAGCCTTAGGTCTTCTCCTGCAAAGTTAGAAGGGCTTTCTTTCTTGTCTTCGTGAGAGGCTGATTTATGATTCTTATTTCTTAAAAGTGTTTTGAAAATCCTCTTCTGATATTGGCAGAATATAGTATCTGCTGTCTTCTGCTCTGAAGTCATACTGCTACCGTGTCTGCCAGCACACTCATGAACAAGGAAGGGTTCCTGCAAGTGTCCTTTGGGCAGGGATGGGGTTTCAGTGGCAGTGCTCTGCACAAAGAATTTTACCCTCAACTCTGAAAGTCACTGCCAGCTGACTGATGCTAAAATAATTTTTTTTTTTTTTTTTTACCTCAGAAGCTTCTCAATCCTGACAAATGTTAATGCAAACCCTATGGCATCAGCATGACCTGGCATCTTCCCAACCTCTGCACCTGCACAATTACAGCCAAGCTTTCCTAAACACTTTTTCCCTAACAGCTTGTTTTGGTTTGGGTTTGCTGTTGTTTTATGTCGTTTTACCCCACCTTTCTCTTTTTAATCACCAAACACTTACGGCAGGCATAATTTTTCAGATGTTGTTTCGGAGAGTTTCTTGGAGTTAATCATATATGCCCCTTGAGAAGGTTTGCAAGAGTGGCCCACACCTGAAGCCGGAGTCAGTGAATTCCAGCAAAGATCCCAGCGAAGATCCACAGCCACCTGGCTCGCCTGAAGGGCAGCAGGCGAGGCTGCTCAAGGAGTGCAGAGCCAGCAGCTGCGTTCTGCTCAGGACACTCTGACAGTTCCCACCCTACCGATAAAAGCAGAGCTATCAATCACTAAATAAGATCAGCCAGCATTTTAGCATTTCCCTCCCCTTTCTCACTCTCTTTTGCAAATGGCCCTGAGTGTTCTGCACCGATACACAGTCAGGTGTGTTTACACACAGGTCGTTTGCATGAGTGCTTGTGACCTGTCAAGACACAGAAAATTCATGTCAGCTCATTATCAGAAAGGGAAAAAAAATCAAAAAAATTTCACAAGCTGGAGACCAGGAACCAGATGCTTATTTATGTTAAGTGCCCAAGCCCCTCTGATTTCAGTTGAGCTCTATCAGTCAATTCAGCCGGGCATCTGGTATATGATATAAAGAAATGAGGATGCTCACGTTAGAATTTTTACCCCCAAGAGTGGATGTAGATCTATTATGACAAGTTTGTAATATTTGAATGAATGAAAAAAAGTAAGAGTCAATAGGCTGAGAATTGTTTTTATTTATATTGATTAAATCTGGAATAAGTGTTCAGAAATGTGTTTCAATGTCTACCAACCTGGTTACAATCAGAATGTGCAGACTTTTAAGTGTCTGATCAGATTGTAAAGACTCATTCATTTCCAAGCAGAATCTCTCCTCCGACAGCAATGGAAGACCTCTACCAAGAAACAGATGGTATGTAATGGACCATGGTTTGACCTTTCATCTGCAGCCTAAGAAGCTGGTAGTGGGTCTGCATTACTGATCAGTAATTGTTAAATTCAGGAGATCCTTTTTTCCAAACCCCTAGGGAAACCCTGAGCTCATTATGTAAAAGCTAAATCATGAAATTTGTTCCTAATTTTGTTGTTTTCTCTATTCAGAGCAATGAAGGAGAACAGTGTTTGCTTTAGGATTTTGACCAGGCTGATTATTAGGTATAGACTGTCATGTCAGTATTTTCTATAGAAGATTGCCTGTATCTTGGTCACTGATCTACCCTTTTAAAAAGAAAACACAAAACCCTAAACTTGTACTTGTCTTTCACTTGCCTTCAGATCAAAATACTGGTCTGTAAATACTATGAAGAACTAATGTATCAGTTGATAAAAATATGTGTGTATTACATTTGGTATTGTATTTAAAAAAATAGAAGGTAGAACAACTGAGTGACTACAAAAGAATAATTTGATCTTCAAGCAGCTGTTGAAAAAATTAATATGAGTGAAATTCTGAACTTGAGTTGTGCAGAAGAGATCCAGTAATTTACTGTGGCCTCATGTACTTTGCAAATTTCTTTTTGAAACTCATGATTAAAAACTTGTATTTGAAGTTTACAGAAATGTAGATTCACACAATGTAAGGGCGTGTACGTTTATGTGGAATCATATGATATAAATTTTAAGAAAGGACATTTGCATTTTTTTTTCTCCATAATTTTGAGTTTTTTAATTGTCTTTACTGTGTTATACTCTGAGAAAAAATTTTTAAGCAGAGATTTGTGTTTCAAAACATGCAGGCATAATTATCGCTTGCTTCAGATCCTCGTGTTTGCCGAGGTAGTCGTTAATTATCTCTTTTTAAAAGGTCCGTTATAGGGGCAATGTGCTTACCTTTTTAAATTGTATAAAATATTTATTGCTTAGGTCTCCCTTACCTGGTTGATTTAAGGACCTTCATTTATATCTCGGAAATAATTATTTACAGACTTTCATTTCAGGCATATTACAGACAATAGGCTACTACTTGTTTTGGAAAACCAAGTATATATTGCTAGTTCAAACTATTGTCTTCTTGGATTATGACCTCTACTCTCTCCAAAAGAGATGGTAAATACAATGGGATTTATATCTATATATATGGGGGTTTTCTAGCAAAATGAGCACCTAGTGATTCCAATTTGATTGCATTTTATCCACCTGATGGGAACTGAACACCCTTATCATTTTTGTGTTACATTTGCACATGGCTGAACATAAACCCAGACTACCTGCTGAAGAAAGACTCATAATATGTAAATAATATCTTTCCCTGCACTAATCATATTTTCCTGTGTAGTTGAATTTACTCACTCTTAGTGTTACTTAAAATTTCTGAAAGTCTGAGTTTCATTAGTGAGAACTCTAACTCCTCCCATTCATTTTGGCCAGGGATTTTGCCATTTTTAAAAGCTTTGAGATTCTAAATCCCTGTGTTCTGTCTTTTTATAGTGATTTAATCCTTCCCATAGTCTTGAATTATCTTACATTCATAATCAAGGACTTTGCAATAAAATTGTTGGAACTTTCATTTTATGACTTTATGACTTGTAATAATTAAATTTTCTCTTTTTTTTTCCTAGTTGAAGATTATTACTGCTTATTCTAGCAGAGGAAGGCACTCACCTGTGTGTGACTTTAGCAGGCCTGCTTCCAGTGGATCCCTCTCAGTGAAACTCTGCTTGCCAGTGGCAGCATTTCAACCTTCTCCCTCACCCAAAGTGATCAGTAAAGATTGCTATGACCTCAACAAAACATTTAAACCCTGCAAAAGGGCTACTGAATGTAAACTGACCTGCCCTATATCAGCACAACCTCGTATCTCACACTGTACTTGTCCTACAGCTATTTAAATATATCAGCAGATATGGCAGGGCAGACATGACAAAAGGAGGTCCCAAATTAGAAAAGTGCTTAGTGTCTAAATTCAAGCAAATAAGCAGAAGCATAATGGCTCTAGGACTTTTCTGAGTCAAAGTTTGCGTGTCTAAATTGCAAGCTGAAAACCTGCACATTTGAACATGGCAGATACCATGAAACATATAATTGTAGGTACCCAAGTGATAATTACACATCTGCTCATGGAGCTGGATGGAGACATTTGAAGGGGGAAAAATACAAGATTGAACAAGTAATGTTATATTTTGTTAGTTAAGACTGATATTTTGGTAAGAAAAATATTTTTCCTTTTTTTTTTAATTAAGATCTGATGCAAATTCCATTAGCTTCAGTGGGCTTTAGATTGTACCAAGGAATATAAAAGAATTTACCTTGAACCTTCTTCTCTAAGAATTCAGAGAGACAAGTGGATAAACCTACCCTCAAATATTTGTTAGATTCATGCTTAATAATGTTTACTGCCAAATCTTTTGCTCTTTGAGCAAATTAAAGGAATGTGGTTTTGCACAGTTTACCCCAAACAATACTGGTTTTGATCAAGTTAGGGCCCTTTGAATTAATTCCATGTTTATCCACACTTACCTGTGAGCCATGGGAATAACCTGCCTCAGTTTTGGATTTGAAACAAAGGTGAGAAATGAAGGAAGATAGGGTTTTTTTTTCCAAATAGACTCGTAATAGAGACCGTCTGGGGTATCTTTTCAGTTTAAACATTGACTTTATTTCTCCAGACTGGGACAACATACTGGCTTCACAGAAATCCAGAACTGCAAGAAATAGTTTCTCAATTCTTTTTGTCTGTTTACAAAATAGGCTGCATAAACACCAGTCACCTCTGATATTTTTTCCACTGCCTAAAGCAGTTGTTAAAATCTCCAAGAAGTATCATGGACTGATTTCACCATTAAAAAAAAGAAAAAGAAAAGAGTCTTGCAGAAGCATAAGCTGCATTTGCAAGATCAATTTCAGGACATTGCACTCTAGACACTAATGAAAATAACATAAGAGTTTTAAATATTGATGTAAAATTTGCTTCTTCTGGTTTTATGGCATTCACTGATTATACTCAACATTAAAAAAAAAAAAAATTTGGTATCTTAAGTCAGGTACAAGGCTTGCCAGAATTACCTGCAAAATTCAATGGGAAGACTGCATACAGAAAGCATGAAAAGTCTTGTGTCTTAATCCCAGTACAACTCACAGAAGGAAATAAATGCATATCAGTGATAAAGATGTACAAAATACGTGCTATCAACCCTACCCTGATTTCAAAGAATTTGCTCAAGGAAGAGGGTTGCTCATCTCAAGATATGCAAAACCCATATAACCTCAGCAGGCAAAATGAAGCTGGAAGGAGGAACAGGTATGAAAAATAATGTGACCACTGACAAAGTGATAAACAGTTCATCATCTCTGACTAATGATTGACACAGATGCACATCAGCTGTAACATAACAACATGGATAAAACCCCATGATTCCTAAGGTCAAAGAAGCCATGGAACAGATACAGCTATCATTTATACGGGCAACAATCTGTAATAATCCACTGCAACTCACTGAATTCCTTTGGGATGACACTAGATAAACGGGCAAAAATGGATGGAAAAGCCACCATTTTAAAAAGTGAAATAGATGATTTTTTATAATGTCGTATTCACAATGTCATGGTTTTACAGCAGTAAACAAAAACAACAGGAGCACTTCAACGTGGTTGGGCTACTTCCTGCATGTCATTTTAGCTTTTCTCAGCTTGAGCAGGAAAAACACAGAGTAATACAATCTGAAAGAAAAATAAGGTATATATTGCTATGCACACTTCTTTTCAAATGGCATTGCGGAGTTTTTAAGAATGGGGGACAATAACAAGCACATTTGAAATACACATAGTTTCACTGATACGGTAAAATGTGGATTACGATGTTGCAATGATGGCTGTAGTATAAGAACACTTCGTACACCACACATGTGTGTACCACCACTGGAAGTGCTGGCTCTGACCACTGCTTTTAGTTTTAATGGGGATATATCTCTATATATGGGGTATACATCTTCATACACACATGCACATGGACACACATACATAGCTTCTAATGAGATTAAAAGAAAATTTGCCGACTATACAAATATGAGACTGCTAGGACATACATACTGCTTTGAACTATGACACTTGCAAAATAAGTCATTAAGTGCCATACTTCCTTGTGTGGAAAATCTACCTCAGGAAACAATATTTACTTTGTTTATCTTTATTTTGGATCAAGTGACCTTAAACAATTAGATGTCCTTAAACTGATTTTCCTTTATGCAATGCAGAGCAGACCTTGGGAAATGGCTGACAAAGGCCTTATGAATGCTAGAATTTTACCTGGAATCAAGGTGAAATACGGCAAGCACTCAGCAGAAGAAATGAAAGAAAATTCATCAAAGTTACAAGAATTATAGAAATCCTCCTTGGTTCAGGGAACACATGGAGTCTGAAAGAAACCTGGGAGAATAATCAAGCCTTCTTGTCCTACTCCTCAGACTATGAGGTGTCCCCTTTGCAGCCTTCCAAACAAAACTCAGATCCGGGCCAACTCTTCCTCCCACAATGTGTTAGTTTTGCACGGTCTGGTTTTTGGTAGCGGCAGGCCACAGAGGTGGCTCCTGTGAGAAGCTGCNCCACGGAAAACTGCCTCCTGTGGGAGGGACCCCATGGTGCAGCAGGGGAAGATTCCTCTCCCAGAGCAGTGGAAGAAAACCTCGGGTGATGAACTGACCACAAATTCCCATGCCCTGTCTCCCTGCACTGTCAGTGGGAAGGAGGGAGGGCTTGGGGGAAAAAAGGTGGTTTTAAGGGCTTATTTTACTTCTTATTATCCTTCTCTGACTCTGTTAGTAATAAATTCACTTTGTACCTCTAAGTTGAGCCTGTTTTGCCCTTGGAGTGTTTTCTCATGGTCCTTATCTCAACTCATGAATCCTGTGTTAATTTTTTCCCCTCCTCTGCCCAGCTGTGGCAGGGGAGGGTGAGCGAACGGCTTTCGTGGGTGCCTGGCGTTGGGCCAGTGTCAAACCAAGACATACCTCTACACCCATTCCAATCGTGTGCTCTTAAGACACCTAGAGGTAAAACTTAGTTAAATAAATCCAGATTATAAAGGTTCACATTCAATTAGTAAAGAGCAGATGAGCATCTGATGAATAAAACTACAAAACATCCCTCCTTTGATTTTTTTTAGGTACCAAAACAGTGATTCCATATTTCACCCATGATGTATCTGTCATTATTCAGATGTATTTTTCTATTAACGTCTTTCTTGCTAAACACTTTTAAATGTGACAGAATTCAAGAATGCTATGGAACATATCATATAAAGTCACACCTTGAGGTATTTAACCTTTGTCTAATTTAAGTTTTTATGATCTTAGAAGTGATAGCACTTTAAATGCCCTTTTTAAGAAAAGGACAGTCTGCTACAGGAATGATACCATGTTTTGGCTACAAGTCCATAGGTAAAGCACACTTGTATGCCTCTGGGTTAATGGACACCATTTCTGGTGAGGAAATGAAACCCCACATCTTACTTGAAGTGAGCTTAGCAAGCTCATTTTTTTCTGGTTTTGATTAAGAGTTTTTTGTTTGGTTGTTGTTGTTTTCCGAAGACAATCAATAGCTAAAAATTAGTTATAAATAACATTTGCTATTCAATCCTTTCTTGTGTATTTAATATATGGTTGGTTTTCATTCAGTGGTTGTATTTAATATAAGTGATGGTTTTCATTCAGTGATGGAATTGGCATGATAATTACCTTTAATGTATAAATTACTTTATAGTCCTAATTTGGCCAATAATTGCTCCTGCTTCTTCTTTAAATGCCAACCATCACCCCCTTCTCTACTGAATGTTGTGAAAATAGTTGTTTACCTCAGGTCCTTAGATCAGATCAAGGAACTGATACCTTTTCTGTGATTTTTTTCTCATTCAGAAGTGCAATTAGAGAACATTGTATGCAACAAATCTCAGAGCAGAATATGTACAGGACAGGAGCTAAGTTTATCCACAGTGTACCCATTTCCTGCCCTATGACACTGTTGGAATGGGATGCAGAATGTGATTTCACCCCTCTTTCCTCTAGGTGAAACATTTCTAATGATTAAATATTTCGTCATGCCCTTTTGTGTGGGAAGGTGGAGACCATGACCCAGTCTTCCATGGTCCCAGAATTCAGCTCTCAGGGATGGAAAATAAACTTTACTTGTTAGATTGCGCCTTTTGTAGTGATTTTCATGGGTGCAAAGAAAGTCTCACTCGTTACCCTGTAATATACCTTTTCAGGTGTTCTGCCTTGTGACATCACAATAACCACAGCAGAGAATCAAACACAAACTGTTCCACTTCAGCTCTCATCCCACAAAACTTAGGTACACATCTACCAAAAATCCTGTTTAAATATTTGCATAATGCATCAACATATCCTTCTTTTGAGGGGCTTCTTTTTTTATAGATCTCCAGAAATGTTAATCACCAGTTTTAAGCTGCAGGAGGTGAAAATAACTTGAGAGTTATTTTCGCTAAGGTAGCAGAAAATAAAGACTATCAAAAGATGTCTGCTAATGGACTTTTGTAAATGGTCTGATTCAGGTTAAAAAAAAAAAAAGAAACAGAAATAGAAAATAGCAGGGATTGAAATAAAAGAAATGGAATGGAGTGTCAGCAATTTAATGTACATATGAGTTCCAAACACAACAAAAAACGCTTTGCTTCAGGCAATTTCTTTAAATAGAAAAAAACAACCTTCCATCATTTTTATTTGTAGAGGTTCTTTGAGTTACTAAGTAACTTCTACACTAAAACATTTCTCCTTGAAAAGGAAACGGGGGAAAAGTGGGAGCTGTGTCTTGCAGCTCCTGAAACAGATACTAATCTATGATGTCAGGTTTTAAAGCAGGAAAGATCATTCTTTAAATAACCTGCTTTTGCAGATTCCCTTCTGTCTTTTCATCCATCACGGGTTTCAGACGCTGAAGAGCTCTCTAAGAAAGTCTAATGCAATGGTTCCCAGCAGGTAGCTTCTTAAAAGCATCTTACCCACACAATTTTTTCCCCTACATCCATGAATAATCGTCAGCTCTCACAGTTCTGACTGTGTCAGTCTGTCCAGCTGGAGAGCAGGACACAGTGTCACATGATTCTTGGCTGCTGAGTGGGAGGTGACTGCAGCCAAGAATGGGTATTTTGATTTATATTACTCTACTTTTACCAATATTCTGATCATTTCAGGAGCCTCATTATTTGTCTTTTTCATATGGAACTTTTATACCCTCTTAAGCTCTTAAACTAAGCTGATAGGCTGTAAATGAAGAAAATCTAGGGTGAGAAGGGAAATAATTCTTTTACTTTGGATCGTTGTTTATATTTAATTTATTTCAAGTTTTATATTTTTCTAGTTTTAATTTTCCTTTTTATTGCATTTCAGTCATGAACACCAATTAAAATGTTGAACTCCCATCACTACTGCTGAGTGGTAGTGTCTTTGCTACCATTTTGATTAAAAGCTGCCAAAGAGAAAGAGTAGTTATCAGAACCACTCCCAGCCTGCTGCCCATGTGATAAACAAAATATTCTTTTGGGGGAATGAGGCTAAATAATCATTAAAATATAATAGCACTAACTCTGATGCAAAAATAAATACTATACTTTCACCAGGAATAGAGAAAAAAAATCCCAATGTAGTGTGAGTGACTCTTAAAGGACAGTTTTAATTTAATATTGATGATGGTTAATTTCAATTCCTTAAAGACTGTCTTGTAAATTTGAGAGCTGAATCTTTCCCTCCCACTTCATTCATCTCTCCTTTCAAATCATCAGCCTGAGCAAAACACTTCCTTGCTTGCCTGCTCTAATCAATCCTGAGAGCCTGTGAACTCCCATTAACTTACTTAACTACTTCATAGGGGGTACTGTAAGAATTAATTAAACAGTTCCTGTTTGGACACTGCTTTGAATATGTATGGTACTGTGGAAATGCTAGGCTATTATTTAAGCAACAAATATTGAATAAATAATTTCAGGTTTTGGCAGCCTCCAGCTCAGCTGTGGATCAGCTCTTTCCAGGCTTCAGGAGTCAGCTACTGGGTGTGTGGATGTAAGTCCATGCTTTGGGCATGTGGTTTATTTCCATATAATTAGGTCAGAATCCATCAATTGAGTATCTGAGCCTGAAGAAGAGTGTCTGGTTTAGGTTCTCTTTTATTCCTGCTGCAGGTGGCAAGTATCAAAGGAAATAACTTTCTCTCTTCTTTCTTGGTTCCCATCTTTTTTTCCAGAAGACCTAAAAGATGGGGAAAATCTTGTGGAAGCAGAAATGCAGAAAACTGTGCAGAGAGGAAAATAAGCACTCCACATTCTCAAGAAGAGAAGATAGGGTCCCAGAAAAATGTACAAGTTGCAGTACAGAAAGCAGCTGACAAATTTGTTGTTTCTCCCTAAAGTTGTACCCTATCCTCAGCCCACTCATGAGGATGCCAGAGTGCCCTGTGTTCTCTGCCAAATCTGCACCAGAATGCCTGCCAACGCCACTACAAAATTCTCAGCAAAAGAAACTTAAAATCGATTAACTGAGGCACTATATGTGTTCACACAGTCCTTTCTGAAGATCTGCAAGGTGTTAGAGGAAAGGTACATTATCTCTACTTGGTTTGGGACTTTACTTCAAGATGAGCAACTGCAATGCTCTGTGGTAAAAAAAAAAAAATCTTCGAGATTTCTGTTCCATATGCAGATTTCAAAAACATTTTTGAGAAGCATCTTATCCCAGTCTCCTTCCTTTCTCCTTTTAGTATAGGATAGACTGGAAAATGAAGATTTAAGTACAGTTAAAGTAAAAACAGAATAAGTTTCTCCAAAATGTTGCCAAACATAATTGGGCCTGGTAGACTAAACTGCTCACACTAAACAATTCGATCTGCAGATCTTATTTCCCCCGTTATTGGGAACAATGCAGTGGGAAAGTGATGTATTTATTCTCTAAAACTATCCAAAGTAAAAATTGCAGAAACGCTTCAATGCCCAGGTTACTCATGACTATCAGCTTTCACTGTTCATTTAGCTGCCTTGCCCAGGAGATTCAGAAATCATGCTACTGAAATGAAGTTACTGCCAGATTGCCCAGTTGAACCACAGAGAAAGACACTGATATGCCAGCCTTCTGCTTCCTAAGGCCATGTATTTGCCATGTATTTCCTAAGGCCGTGTATTTGGAGGGCAGGTCTGAGGCACAGTATTACCAAAAGATTCAACAATTACTGAAGAGGAGGAAGTGTGAATGTGCAAAATTATAGTAAAATGGTCAAGACACTCACATGAAAAAAAAAAAGTGGAGACATCTGGGAACATTAGGGAATATTACAGAGCAGTATGGCAATGTTAAATTAATTCAAGCACATAAAGGAACGGGTGGCAGAATAAGATAAGCTGAGTTATGCGAGCAGGAGAGAAGCAATACAGACAAATGGTGCCTCCACTATTTGGACTAAGAACCTGTTGGATCACAGCACAGTTCCTCACCAGCTCCCATGGTCCTTTTCTTTCCATGCAAAACTCACGTTTGCGGAATGAAGAGAAGGGTGAACACCTCATTCATGTCTTGGGTCAGGCCTCAAATCATGAACATGAAAAGGGAAGAATGTAGTACAAGCATGACTCAGACACCAAGGAGGACATCTGAGAACAGAGTTTACAAGAAAACCACATATAAAATAATTTTTAAGCTTTTTTTTTAAAAAAAAAAAACATAGTCTTCAAACTTCAGAGGTTTTGTAACATAATGTGTTTTTATTTTGACAGACTTCAACAAATATTTAGATATTTCTTCCCCTAACCCTTACCAAAGGATAAATCATGGAGAAATTAGCTTTAAAAACTTCAGTTGTGAAAGCACTAGGTCCAGTGCCACTAGACCCAATCACAAATACACTTGGGCAAAGCCCTCAGAGGACAGTGCTGCCCGTCTGAGGCATGGAGCTCTGAACTGGCTAAAGGA
>VYZQ01050555.1:13913-30497 GCA_013400655.1 Mystacornis crossleyi
GAAAAAATAAACATTTTGTACACATATAAAGGTTCCCAGATGAACCTGGATATTATCATCCATTTGAGATTTTTGATCACCATTTCTTTATTTTTTACATAGCAGGCTCATAATTTCACAGTTGAATTTTAAATTTGCCTATCAATAATCAAGTAGCATTATAGGGACTCTAAATGTATAAAAAGCTTACGTAAACCACATAAATGGGAACAGGCGTTTCACATTTGAGGTCTCTTTTATTGAATAGCTGTTTGCAATTGTTAGAAAAGTATAAATTTCCAGGTCAGTAAAATCACGTGTTTTATCAAACAGGGAGGGGAGCCCTCTGGGTATGCTGAGTAAGAATTCAATAGAACCTAGTCTTAAAACTTTATGCTTTAATTAAAATGTATACTGATGTGTAGTCATTTCCCTGAGCACAGCAATAAGGTAATAAGCCTTTAAAAAATTCAGATCTCTGCAGTTTCATAGTACATTTTTCAATCTGATCAAACATTTTTTTTCTCTCACTAATCAGTACTTTTTGTGGTTTATGCATACAGTATTACATTTGATTCCATTCCCCTGTGGGTTATTACATATCTTAAATATGTTGAGTAAAGGTTCCTTAGAAAAACCAAAAAAAAAAAAGGATATGAAGTAAAACTTCTCGGCAAAGACTTGGATACCTAAAAAAACACTCTTTCCATAAGAAAATTTTGTTGTTCTTGCTGTCTTGCTCAGTGTGCTGGTTTTGGCTGAGAGAGTGTTAATTTTCTTCACAGTAGCTNACTTCAGAGGTTTTGTAACATAATGTGTTTTTATTTTGACAGACTTCAACAAATATTTAGATATTTCTTCCCCTAACCCTTACCAAAGGATAAATCATGGAGAAATTAGCTTTAAAAACTTCAGTTGTGAAAGCACTAGGTCCAGTGCCACTAGACCCAATCACAAATACACTTGGGCAAAGCCCTCAGAGGACAGTGCTGCCCGTCTGAGGCATGGAGCTCTGAACTGGCTAAAGGAAACTCAACCATCTTACCTACCCCAACTCAGCTGAGACAGCAATGGGTGATCCCATATTTCAAACCTTAACCTTTTTTCCTTTTCTCTTTTTTCTTTTCTTTTTTTAACTTTTTTTTTTTTAAGAGCTAAGAACAAAAAGAAAAACACAAAAAAAATCAAAGGACACAGAACAGAGTTCCTCCAGATCTTGTCCAACTGGATTTCATGTAAAATGGTCATGGCAAACAACTTCATCTGATTAATATTTGTCCTTTTTCTTCCCTTTGAAATAAAGTTTGCCAAAAACAATTTGGAAACTCTGTGAAGCAAGCTGTATGGGAACATGGCAGACAATCAGTTATTAATGGATGACCAAATGCATCCCTCCACACTCTTAGTTTATTATTTTCATTGAACAAAGTTCTGTGTAAAACATCTTCTTGATATCAGAATGAATTACTGAAGTCTCAACTAGAGAGTTACTGCTCTTAATTTTTGTGAACAAGGAATTGACACTACCTTGTTCAGATGCTTACAGAGGATGACCTAAGCTGAAAGGCTTATCTCCTATCTAGCCAAAAAGAGAGAAATAGGTTTTATGTCAAAGCTGATACAGAGCAGCCTGTTTAAAAGGGTATTCTGAATTTCTCTTGGGAAAAACTTCATTTTCTCCGCTGACTGTATAGGAAGACTACAGAAACAGACCTCCCAGCTCAGCATATAACCTAGGCACTTAAAGCTAAGATGGGTACTCACCTTATTGTATTCCCCTTCATAAAAGTACTAAAAGGGCACTTCCAATCTTGTTTTTATATATATATGTTTCTATATATAAATATATGCNAAAAAAAAAAGGATATGAAGTAAAACTTCTCGGCAAAGACTTGGATACCTAAAAAAACACTCTTTCCATAAGAAAATTTTGTTGTTCTTGCTGTCTTGCTCAGTGTGCTGGTTTTGGCTGAGAGAGTGTTAATTTTCTTCACAGTAGCTGATATGGGGCTATGGTTTGGATTTGTGCTGAACCGTTTTGATAATTCAGAGATTATTTCATTACTGCTGATCAGGGCTCACAGACTCCCATCTTTCTTCTCACTTCATCCTACCAGTGATTGAACTGGGGATGCACAAGGAGCTGGGAGGGGACACAGCTGGGACATCTGACCCTGCCTGACCCAATATCTGTAACTTATTGTGTTGTTCTCAGCATATAAAACTGGGTGGAGAAGGATGGAGGGAGCATGTTTGGAACATGATGGCATCTGTCTTCCCAAGCCACCATTATGTCTAACACAGCCCTGCTTTCCTGGGGATGGCTGAACACAGAGTCACAGAATCATTTAGGCTGGAAAAGACCTCTAAGGTTATTGAGTTCAACCTTTACCAAACACCACGTTGTCAACTGGACTGTAGCAATAAGTGCCACACGCAGTCGTTTCTTGAACACCTCCAGGGACAGTGACTCCTCCACCTGCCTGGACAGTCCGTTCCAATGCCTAACAACCCTTTCCATGAAGAAATTCCTGCTAATGTCCAACCTGAACCTCCCCTGGTGCAGCTTGAGGCTATGTGCTTTTGTCTTGTCAACACCTGCCTGCCTATGGAACAGTGAATTAATTCCTTGTTTTGCTTTGCTTCTGTTTTACCTATTAAACTGTTTTTATTTCAGTCCATGAGTTTTCTTATTTCTGCCATTCTGATTCTCTCCTCCATCCCAGCAAGGCGGAGGTGTGCAAGCAGCTATGTGGAATTTATCTGCCGGCTAGAGTTAAACCACAACACTTGGTAAGCTGATGTACTCACAGCAAAACATAAACTGATGGTTAGATTGTTCCCAGTTCCAGGTGATGCTGTTCTTTTGCAAAAGAAGCAGTTAATCCCTGGATGAAACAAAAGAAACCAGAGGCAGCTGTGGTAGAAAGTGAAATGGGCCTGCCTGGGAGGCACCCGCAACAAAACTGAATTTATCCACTTCTAATATCAGTGAAACAACATTTTCACATATCTTGTAACCCGTAGGTGAATTTTTCCCTTTTTAAGTTTCCAGCTGTACTACTATAATGAAGTGACGTGGAGTGAATATCTGTTGGGGAGAAAAGGAAACTTGTAGGGTTCATCAAGTTAAACAAGCAGTTTATAACTGAACATTATCATAATGATTGAACGAGATGTGTAAATGACATTATGCAGGGATTCTATCTTTTATTTTTGTGAATCTGAACTGAAACCTTCTTATTTCACACAGAATTTTATGTGTGTGTGTGTGTTGCATATGGAGTTACAATGTGAATTCCAGTACACGTGTGCTTATCCACCTTGGTTTCCCACTAGCTGATATGTAAGAAAGAGAAAGAACTTCCCTGCAGCAGCCTGAACTGAGGAGGATTTCATCCCAGAACCACCTCAGAATCATGTTCATTTTCTTTACCACAGGGAATTACTATAACAGAATAGACTTACTTCATAAAGAGGTGAAACTGTAAATACAATGTGTCTGATAACATAATAAAATAACATCTGATCTTGAAATCCCTTAACCTCGTATAATTTAATTTCAAGTTTGTTATTTGAAGCTGTACTTTGACTTTCTTTTTTAAAGTTGTTTAAAGAAGCCTGCTCAATTTACTCTGTATAGAATAGCAGTTTTAAGAGACTGCCTGGTGAAGGGCAGAAGAGGCTGTCAGGGTCCTAGGACACTAGTACCTGTTTGGAAGTTAAGAATCTGCATGTATCTTTATGAAAAATCTTACTAGGTTTCCTTAGTAAGAGTCTTTTCCTTTTAGAAGAGAGATTTTATAACGTCATGATGTGCTACTTGACTGCGGCTGAATGGGTGAATCGACCATGGGTTTGCACAATGAATTCACAAGAAGAAACTGCAGGACTGTGAAAAAAGCAAATGACAATTACACATGAGCATTTAGACAAAATATGTTCTGGTAATTTGTATTAAAAAAATTCTTGTTTCATTTTTGTTACTTCAGAGCAGCTTAAAACCAGATTTCAGATGGAATAGAGATAGCCTGGCATAAAACATTTGTTTATCCCTTTCATCTTGCCTGCAGTGTATGGGAAGGATTTGAGCCTTTTATCCCTTCCTGGCTCAAGGAAGAGAACTTCACTGTACCTATTAAGTTCAACATCCTTTGCTAGACCATGTAACAGTGTTTGAAACAAATTCCGCTCATCAGTCACATCTCATTTCTGTGCCATTTGTGTTTCATATCATACAAGCCTGGCTTCAACAGTGACCCCACAAACCATGTGCTCCTCCAGGAGGACTGCCTTTACATATATCATACCAAAATCACATGTTTTATTTTACTTACATATTTAACATTTATTTTATTTATCAACTCTTCTGTTTAGTAGAGCCTCAAACAAGTTGCAGATTTTCCCCCAGAAGTTGATAATTTAACTGAAGAAAGGTCAGTGGCTTTGCAGACCAGCTCTACAATGACAATTGTTATATAGAGACTGGTACAGAGAAAAACACTGATGCAGTTGTAGTAGAAGCAGCTTAAAGGGTTCATCAGAGCAGGTCTTAACACTGGAAAAAGACCAGACAAACATAGGAAAGTGGTAAAAAGAGTGAAACTGGTGGCTGTATCAAGAGGGCTGTCAGCCCTGTCAGGCAAGCACAGCACCACCAGAGACTGGATTCAGCAAACGTAATTGGTGTGTGGCAGGCACTGTCTGTAATTATTCCATGTGGCAGGGACTGTCCATTTTATGATATCAAGTGCATTTTGAGCCCAAGAAACAATATGAATTATTTTTATTATGTATTTTATTTATGGAACCAGGGGATAATAATCTGCTAGAAACTTGCACTGCTGGAGAGAGCATTTAACTTTTCTAGACATGCCCCACGATTCTTGTGTTTTAACCTGTCAAATTAATTAAAATATTGCAAATGTTACTCCTCAAGTTGTCTCTAATTTACACATGTATGGAATCCTAGAATTTAGAAATAGAACAGGCACATTATTTGGTTTCATTATCTGCATATACCATATTTTCTTTAGAAAGAAATTATCTTATTTAAACTCAAATATGCCCATTTGCAAGGGCAAATGTGAAAAATAGCCAAGATACATATCTATTTGCATAAAAGACCACATATATTCAACTGTGCAAAAACTGAACTGAGGAAGACGGAAAGCTTTCTTTTACATCTGGGATAGGCAGCTTCTAAACCACTCTGAAAACTTTCAGTGTGAGGTAGATCTTAATACAATATTAAAATAACTTTATCTTGTCATTTTCATGCACATTTTCCCAGTCAGACCTATGTAGAGATTTTTCAAATTGGTAACCTAGCTGAAGTTACAACATCCTGTACACTTCATAAAATTTCCATTTTCCACCACAGTTTTTAATGTATTCAGGGACTTTGACAGACAGAGAGAACTTTTGGACATTTACTGCAACTGAGTTTAGAAGTTCTTTTACTGGATGATAAAGCACAAGTTGGTTTTATTTCATTAATAAAAGCCAAAAATGTGGCAGTGTGAAACTCAAAGTCCATTAAACTTTAAGAGCAAATAAAGTATATTTATTAGGTAATTTGGTGTAAGTAAGAATGGTGGGATTCAGACCTGATGTCTCAGTGTTTTTCCAAGTTTTGTTACCTTTTTCACAAAGTAACATGCATATGTGATGCTGGAAATAACTGGTTAGGCAACAATCTTATCCTCAGTTAATTAATTATCCTATCTAAAGAGTTTGGGGTGGGGGCTGGAGGGCTACATATATTGATGCTTTTAGAAAAACACCCTTTCTCTTACTATCAAGTTGATAGCAATGACGAGCTTTTGCCGTTCCTCTTATTGTTACCTTGACCCTTCAGTGGTGTTTGTGTCTTGAGTGATACCTCATGAGTTTTTCTGGCCTCATTTCATCTCCCATGAGTGCACGTCTGCGGGCACTCTTTTTTAATCTCTTAATGATTTCTGCCTCAAGAAACCTCAATTACCATTGTCGTGCACACTTGGCTCCACCATTTTTCAACACTGAATAAATGAGAAAAAGTTTCAGCAGGGGTGACAAACTCTACTCTAACTTGCCATTTTTAAATGGAAAGAACCCTAAAAACTGTTGAAATAGTTTGCAATTTGAACCTCCACTCAGAATTACATATGGCTGACAAAAATTGGGGTTCCAGCCTATACACACACATTCCCTAACCAGTACTGTTCCCTTGCAACCAAAACCTCAGTGAAAAATAAGGATCCCCCTGACATCAGTGAAGCACCACAAAGCTGACCAGGGCCCACCAAAGCACACAAAAGCAGGTTACTTTTCAAAAACAAAACTATTATTGGAAAATAAGATTTTTTTTTTTAAATGCTTCATATGAGCTAGAATGGAGTCTGTAACGAACTCTGTACCTTGCAGAACCCTCTCAGGGACTTAGTCCAGCAGCTCCCTTCAGCAATCACTTTGGACAAAACTGGCTGTGGTTTAGCTCTGACTCTGCTCCCTGCTCTTGTTTCAGCCTCTCTCCTGGACGTGTCTGACTGTTTTACCTCCTCACCAGGAAGCCTGTCCTCTCTCACACTCTGAGACACACTTGAGATAGGGATAATCATTACTACAGGGGTGAACTTGACCCCGTGTGCAGTGGTCAGGACAAAGTCCCCATCAGCAGTGGCCTCAGCTGTGCACCTGCAGGCTTTTAACCCAAAGTACTTCGAGGAAGCAGTGTGGATATCCCTTTTCTGCCCCTGCCCCGCCACGCTGTGGCTGCTGGCACTGACTGCGGCTCAGCCCAGTCACGGTGGTTTCCATGACCGATAGATGAGGAGATTGCAGGTCAACTATTCAGATGCTGCTGGTGTTAATGAGAAGACAATGTGGGTAATCAAACTAAAACACAATGCAAATGTGTTGGTCCAGGTTATAACATCAATATTTGTTCTCCCTGCTAGTACAAGCCTCTTCCTTCCAATGTTCTCTTCCTTCAAATGAAACAGCTTGTTCTATCTGAAATGGTTTTCCATATTTCAGAGGGACAAAAGGAAGCATTTATAAGGAACAGCACTATTTTTTAAAATTCCCTGTAAGAACCTATGAAAAATCAACCAATTGTTTTAAAAGCATGAAGACTAAAGTTCTAACCTTTTTGATTTTTTGTTTATTTGTTTTTCCCCAGAAAAATGTGACGAATTCAACGTATATTCACCATTCAGTACAGCCCAGAAATGCACTGCAGTGCTGTCTTTACAAGACATTGTTGCTATATTTTTGCAATTAAAATTTGTCTTCTATGTCAATCCTGTTGCTGATGTTTTCTGCATAATAAATCTTATCTGTGGTCCTGTCACTCAGTTTAAATTCTAATACGTGCAATGTCCTCCATATTGATGCAAAGCTGGAAAAATACTTGACTCAATTTACTGAACTTTTACATCTGTGGAGCTGCATGGAAGACCTTTAATTACACAATGAACATAGACACTAGCAGTCAAAACACTGATAATGTGCAAGACCCCAAATGAAATCAGCTCTTGGGAAAGATATTAAAAAACCTCTTTCTTCTTGACTCTGTCATTTATAAATGTGCATATCATGCACGAAAGAAAAAAATGCCAAGAGACCCATATACTGTTTCTGCTTCTAAGTTTTCTTCATTTATAATTTTTTATTCTTTGCCTAGAATAATGCCCATCATACTCATTTTTAGGAGATGAACAATTACAACAGTCAGAAATCACTTGGAATAAAATTTAAACTTGTTAAAATTCAAATTCATAAAATCACTTCCATGGCTGATAATGGTCAAACTTGAGGCTTGTCAAGAAACATTAAAATACAGAGCTGTGTAGTGACTTGAACATGGGCTAGAAATCTCAGCTCTAAAGCCATGTTTCCTCCCTGGTGCAAGTGTAGCAAAGAGCCTTTCCTTACCAGAATCTCAAGTGACAGAAAATTTCCAGTCTTTCTTCTCTTTGGTAGTAACCAAACAAATTGGTCGCTATTTCCTATTCTAGTACCATGGGGCAGAAGGATTCTTTTGTGGGTGATTGAATCCAATCCTCTTCTTTTGCAGGGATAATTAGCCTTGGGTTTTGTGCTTTCTGGACAGGACCATGTACCGATCAGTAGCAGGCCTTTAGTCACAACTACTTTCTGTGTCCGTGCTATGTCTGATCTTGCATCATGTTCCAGAAGCTTGATTTCTTCACATTATGTTTCTTGGGTTGCTTGAAAACACATGCACATATTTGCATGAGACTGAGCTAGGTGGGCAGAAAAGTAAAGTGCCATTCGTGTGCCCTGAGACCTGCAATATGGAACTGCACCAGAAGGACATCACTGTCCTCCAGGGCAGCTAGAGGTTGAGACATGCTGAGGCATCTCAGATTACACCATCTTCAGGCAAGTGGAGCCCATCCATTTCAGTAGGTTCTTACCTTGAGATAAAGTTCAAGACTACAATACCCAAGTGTAATATCTACATATTGATATCTCCCATTATTTTCTATTGATGTTCAGGACTCAGTCTGAGTTCATGCAAGCTGGTATCTCATATTTCACCCAAGTTGTGCTGGAGTATCCTGCCCATCCCCTATCTGCTACCCCAGAAGAAAACAAGTCTCCAGAAGGCTCTGGATCCCCTAATCCCACAAACGCTCTCATCTGGACCAGATCTTCCCCAAGTTGCTTTTCTTATCCTGCTTTCTGATTCTGAAATGTAACTGGGAATTTTTCTCTTATGTATCAATTATTTATTTGACATCTGTACCAATATTATTATTTATTACATGGTTTTCGATCTATAGCTTCTTATTTATTGTATATTCATACTGGAAGAGGCTTTTATATCTTCATACTGTATTCTTTATTTGCCTCTAAAATATTAGACAATATATAATTATGAAATATTGAATGATGTTAATGCTGTAGTGGAGAGGAAATGAATTAGATTGGGACCCTGAAGGTTTATTAGTTCTACAGTCCGTATTTTTTTAACACTATGCAAATGCTAAGTGTAATTGCTTTTTACCATTGATTTGCTTGATTTATAGAGTTTAGGGCCTTAAGTTCGACACTGATTATCAAGAATGACCTTTTTCATTATACAGGCTACTAAATATAATCCAGTAATTCTTTATGGAGACCAGTATGTTCTTAGTGAGGTAATTATTATTGAAAAAAATCAGATGCAATTTGGTGACCACATCTAATTTCTCAAAGCCATAAAAACCCTTATAAGTCTTTGTTTTCCTGAGGATATCCTTCAGCAAGAACTTACTTTTGTGCTTTAGCATTTTAATATCTAATTATAATTTTAATTAAACAATGAAGATACTGCAATAATAGTTTCCTCATTAAAATATGAATCAACAGGAAAATTAAGGTATTAGAGCAACCTAAAGTGGACTGGGTTGAAACTGGATTGTATTTTATTTAAGAGTTAAGTCTTAATTATTGTCTCTTGTCTAAAATGTATATTATAAAATGTCCAAGGTAGACAAAGGATCAGTGCATATAACCATTTACATGGTGAGAAAACACCAGGCAAAATCATGCTGCCAGCTCCCACTAGGTCTTTTAGTTGTGTCCAAACTTGTCCAAATATGAGTCAAATGTGGTCTTTAAATTTCTGGTTTGGGGTCATTTGTTTGCTTTTTCTTGCACTTTTGGGGTTATTTGAAAAGTTTGACTTGCTGAGGCTTTTAACTTCTGTTGAATTTGTGGCAGCTCCCCCTGAAGTGGCAGCCACACCTGAAGTGACTCCCTTCCTACGAAAAACAGCTTCCACAGTCACAGAGATACCCTAAGGGAGAAAAGAGAAGTTAAGGAGTGGAAAGCTGTGCTGGAAATATACACCCAGTGTCCTGGAAATATTGGTGACATTTGATCTGAATTAGCTTTTCTAAAGGAACTCAAAGCATTGATATAGAACCCAAGGAGAGTAAGGAAAACTGGGTCAAGTAACTTCAGAAAAGGTATATATGCCATAATCCAGGAAGAAAATTATACAGGAGCCAGGGTTGATGTAAAAGCATGAGACATTCCTAATAAATACAGGACTGAGGGCTGAGACAGTCATCTCCTAAGAATAAGTCCTTCTGAGGGAGCTCCCAGAAGCATCAGCCACATCCTGCCTGTACCACCAAGCTGCGTTTCCTTATGGCCCCACACTGGCAAGCAAGTGTGGGGCACAGCGCCAGCTCTGTGACCACCTTGGATCACCTGGATTGCTGCTGACAGCTCTGGGACTGGCTGCTGTCACTCACAGAGGGGCACAGCAGCTACGGCAAGCTAGTCTGCGGGAAACAGTTCAGGAATTTGGCCTGATTTGCTCCATATTGTAACTGTGACAGGAGGCTTTGAGATAGGCAAAGTCTTAGGAAATATTTTCATTGGTTTGTTTTCCTCTTAGCATGGTAAAGCTTGGCTTTTGCAGCATCAGAAAATACTGCTAATCTCAGTTATTTGCACCATGTAGTCAATGAAAAAAAAAAATAACGGGATGTGTGAGGGGAAGCACCTTTAATTTATTTGTATGGACTAGTTCTAACTTCTGTAGCATATATAGCTGTCATTGAGTGAACGTGTGCTGCCACCCATAGGCAGCCCCAAAAATATATCTTCCTTGCCCTTGCAGTTTATAACAGCACGACTTGACTCTCAGAGGCATGATCCCCTGTCCTCTCCCATCTATCCTCAGAGCTACCTACAGAATGTGTCATTAAATTAAGTATAAACAAGGTGAGAACGAGCTAATTTCAGTAGTTAAAGGTAACTCACAGAAAAAGTCTCACTGCTTGCGAATATGGTATTATAATTACTGCTGCTTTTCCTAGTTCTGTCTGTGAAAGGAAATGAGAAAAGGATGATTTCCGACCCCCTGTTTTCTGATGTGTTTCTAGCAATAGTTCTCAGCTAAAGATAACGTTAATAATTTTTAATCATTAAACTCAAGTATGCTTGCTTAGCAAGAGGAAGTGAAGGCTCTGGGGAGACTACAGCCTTCCAATACTTAAAGGGGACTTACAAGACCTGTAGCAACAGGACAAGGGGTAAGAGTTTTAAAATAAAAAAAGGTAGATTTAGAATTGATAAAGAAGAACTTCTTTACTCTGAGGGTGTTGAGGGACTTGAACATGTTGCCCAGAGAAGCTGTGACTGCTCCATTTCTGGAAGTGTTCCAGGCTGGGTTGGGTGGGGCTTTGAGCAACCTGGTCTAGTGGAAGATGTTCCTGACATGGCAGGGAGGTTGGAACTAGATGATCTTTAAAGATCCCTTCCAACCCAAACCACTGTATGCTTCTATGATTTATATGTGAAATAAAGATTAATTAGTGCATTTTGGTAACTTAAAATTTCTGCTCTCCATGCACCTAAATAATATGACTAATAATAACTTTGGCATTAATGAAGTCAGCTGTAGCAGAGCTCCAGCTGATGAGTTGGTCTAAAAGAGGGAGAACAATTTCATAGTACTGAGCATTCTGACTTACTGACTTATTGCAGCCTTATTGGCTGCACACTGGAAGCAGTAAAAAGTAACAGGTTTTGTTTTTTTGGGAAAAAATCAAATTAAGATCAGCAAAATCATTTCCAAGCAAGACGTGAATTCAATAGCATAAATACCGAAAACTTTGCATGATCATCCAGGAAAAGAGACAGCTTTGTTAATATCATTGCTACTAGCACTAGTACATTGCTACATTTCAACATATGGCTTCAGCAAAACAGAAAAAACTATTGATAACTTGACAAAAGTGTTGTGTCTCGGCCTCTTCACAGCAGGAGGAATGAAAAAATCAAGACTGTTATAATCAGTATCAAGTGTTCCTACTGTAGTTTTCCTTTTGCCTGATTTTTTAAAAAGGTGAAGAGGAAAATCACATTTAATATTTCTTTTAATTCATACACTCAAATGGTGGCCAGTTTTCAGTTTTTAATCTTCACTTTAACAAAGAGCAGTTGGGCAGCTATTGACAGTGAAACACAGCAGTCGACTACCTTGTAAATTAGAAGCTGCGGTAGTAAAAATGGATTTGTATATCACCGGGAGTAGAGAGAGTGTCTGCTTTGTAAATTTAATTAAACAGCAGGTGCAAAATCAGGTCATATGGCTTTGATGTGCCCCATGTGAGGATGACAACTAGACAATGATTCTAATATGAAGAAATTTGCATACATTTGCATTGGATTGCATAGAACATTGTAGCTCACACCTACTTTCTGTGTTTCATTTTGGGAAAGTTAGAGATTTGAATGAACAGTTCCTATTTAGTTCCTACAACTAAACACAAGAAATGCTTTTGTTCTGTCATGGTAGGGAACATATGGGTTATGATGCTATTATGTACCATTTTATAGAGTATGCTTACATGATAATCAAACATTTGAAAATGCAGCTGAGATACTTGTAATGACAGGAGAAGCAAAGCTGGAAGTAGGGGGGAACACAGAGGAAGAATGGAAACCACCTCTGTGTTTTAATCTTTCCTTGATGATCATTTGTTTACTGGAGCATTAATGCAATTCTACATTCTGGTCTTTGTCCAAGGGGTGTAGCAAACAATTCTCTTTGCTTTTGTAGCTAATATTGTAAACAATGAAATTATGTAGGCTGGAAGTGTTTTCAAATCTGGCAATTAGCACCTCATAATGATTATTAGTTATAAAAAAATGCATTTGCTCACATTACTGGGCTAAGTTAAAGGTAGAAATGCATGGATGATAGATATGCTTCTTATGCTATCGGTTTAATGGGAAAACCAACTGTATAGATCCCCAGACCTTTCCTTTGCAGTTAAAAATGTTAACGAACAGTTGGTTTCATTTTTGACAGTTTGTCTGTGAGATTCTGAATCCCAGTGCTGTTTTTGCTGACTGTGCTAGAAGTCTAAGTTTTAGAGGCTATTAAAACACAACTGTGAGGGCAAAACAAATCGCTCTGAAAGCAGAGGATGTAGCTGGAAAAAAAGGCTGAACTTTGCTCATTAGGTTGTGTCTAAACCTGGGTCAGCAAAGGCTGAAACCTGCCATGAAAAGGCTGCTCATCAGGTAAGCTATAGGCACGAGCCTGTCTGCACTCCTGTGGTCTGATCTGCAAAACAACAACCCCTCCCAAATTTAGAAGTTTGCAGTGGCTCAGTCCTGGGTGTGGTTGTCCCTGTAAACTGCCAGATCTAGCAGCTATTATGTTATGGTTGCTAAGTCCCAAGTATTATCACTGAACTAAGGGCAGCAGTCATCCCAGATAGTTCAGTCCACTTAAACTGGACACAGGGGTCAGAGCTAAGTAGACAGCAGAGAGTCCCTGTGGCAAAGGTCTGAATACCACATCTGTAGGAAAGCTCCCCTGAAAGGCAACGCCTGGTGACAGTAGTCTGGTGTATGTGGCTACTCAGGTGACCTCAATTCAAGGTGTCTATGCTGCCCTTTAGTTTCTGAGTCAGCCTTCAAAGAAGCACCATGATGTACCAGGAGGCACCACTTCTAAGTGCTCATGATGTTGATTTTCACATATATTTCCCAGGGTAGACTTAAGCTCCCAGGGATGAAAATGCACTTTGCACTAGGGTTACACAGTGGCTGGAGAGAAGCCAAAAATAACATGACAAAACTTCTGGTAACAAGGCTACAAGGACATTGGCCCCATGAGGAACTTTACACTGCAGAATTGCTCCAACAGGACATGTGAGGGTCTTTCTCATTTTGAGCTTTTCACTTTGTCTCTGTTGGAGCTCTTTACTGCTTCTGTGAGAACACCAACCTCCACGTGATTCAGCACAGCTGGGGGCTGGTGGGGAACAGCTGGAAAAGGAGAAAGGAAGAGAAAGAAGTGGGCTGAGAATTCAGGGAAAGGATGGGAGAAATCTGAGCAGAAGCCTCCTAGACAGATCTTCTGCCAGCATAAAGTACTTCCATTATACCAACAGCTGATCTGCTTCAGGAGTTTTCTTTCTTTACTGCCTACAGCCTCTTCACTGAGGTTTTCTATGTCTTCAGTTGTGGTGCTTGCTAAATCAGCTGTTTCTGCTTACCCTCTTTAGGAACAGAGACTTTCCAAGTAACTGGCAGAAATACTGTAATTTTTGTAACTATTCTCCCCAAATCAGTCATCACTGGTACTTGCTCTGTTTGTGAGATACTGTGTGTACTTTCTCAGACAAGTACCCTGCGTACCCCAGTGTGGGCACTGAAGCTTACAGGGCCCTCAGCACACATGCTGTGTAAATAAAGCCAGTCTACCAAATTTGGTCCTAAGCATTTTGTTTTAAAATCTCATATTCTTTGTCCTGGAGCTTCCAGATGAAGCTTATACAATATACCAATTGCAAACATGTAATCTCCAGCTCTAGATAAATACCAAACAGTAATCTAAAACTTCCATTTGAGAGAAAAATATATTGGTTATTTCTTTTATTCAATTTCCTTCCTTTTGATTTTTATAAAAAATGCTAAAAAAATAAGCTAAGAAAAAAAACATGAAACAAATCAAGTCATTTATTTAAATATATTTTAATTTTGAGGGGGTTTTGTTTGGTTTTGCTTTCTTTGTGGTTGTCTGTGTTTTTTTTTAATAATATGAAATGGTGCCCAGGAAAGCAAACATCAGAAGTAACACAGTTAATTATGACATCAATAAACGATTCAGCAGTTCTGAGAAAATATTCCAATGACCTTCCCAAATGAAATGCCAACAAGGTATATTAAGCACCTGTAAGAACGTTTTTTAAAATAATTAGCATGCCAAATGCATTCAAATAGATTAGGCACCCATGTTAATTCCACAACCAGGTTATTCCCATGGATCACAGGGCAAAAGAAAAAAATTAAGAGAACAAAAGCAAAACCACCTAGCAAAAGCAACCAAGCACACAAAAGAAGACACCTACACAAAATAAAGAAGCCTGTGTGGAGTCAAGATGTTTTATTTTGCTAGCCCTTCCTGCAGTGCGAAACCAAGGAGTCAGAGCGTAGGAAGGGCAGGAGACAAGGAGCTCTGGTCAAGTCCTGCAGGTAGTGGTCCCATGTGTCCTGAGGTGGTGAGGAGAGATGAGAGATGGGGCTGCCACAGTGCTGTTCCACAGAAGAGGGACATTTCCCCCACCAGTGGGTGCAGCCTGCATGGTCACTCCCTCCTTGTGGCTCCGGAACACAATTCCTGGCAGTTTCTCCAAGACAGTATGACTTCAGACCATTCCTGCACAGGCTGGCTGGTGCCAAACAGGGCTTGGATTTCAGGAGAGGATCTTGGTTGCTTCCACAAACCCTTTTTCCCCAAAGGACTGCAAATGGTTTCAAGGACTGGGCTGGAGCGGTTCTGTATCAAACAGTTCTGCTGCTGGGCAGCAGAAATCCACCATCTACTTGCAGTGTTGGCTTTCTCACCTTCTCCTGAGTGAAAGCAGCCAAAAAATACCCAGCAGAAGTAACACTCTGGTTTATTTCACGTGTGTAAAAATCTCTACAAGGTATGAGAAGGATATAGCTTTCCAAGTGAATTCTCCTAATGTAATATCAAAAGTAACATTCATAACAAGATGAAATATTAGACCTGCCCTTTGCTAAGCTTTGAAATATAAAATTAAGTATTTTATATGCAAATATACTCAATTTATAAACCAGTTAGATCACATTTTTAAGGAATATGTACATGGATAGTAAAACAATAATTTGATAGTTGTTTTAGAAAACTGAGAACCTGGCTACAAATACCTTCAACTTCACAATGATTCTCCTTACTGGATTTACTAACTGAACAATAACTGATATCAGGAAGCATTGTGGCCATTGAGATAATCACCTTAAGTGAATATAATTAACTTTGCTAAAACTGGTAAACTTTTAAAAGTCACCACTCCAGAGCTTTGCTTCCGTTTTTCACAGTTTGCTCTGGTTCTTCATAATTGATATGCTTTTCTTCCAAGGTTATTCAGACAGAAATATGTCCCTCTTCACTCCCACATCAACCAGAGGAAACACCAGATGGGTGCAGCTTACTGTTATTAATTTGTACTGCATTGGAAAAAAATATAGCAAACTAGCCTAAACTATTTCCCACTCACTTACAGAAAATATAAAGGTGTAGAATGAGTATCTCTGTTTTACAGAATGACACACTGAAATCAGCTTGGCTCAGGAATCATCAAGCTAGAAGTTACAACTCAGTCCCAATTCCAATGACAGCTGGGAAAAAAAGTATTTTCCCTTATCAAAAAAGTATCCAAAATCTAGACAATTGTACAATCTGATGAAACTGAGCCCTTTCAAAGTTAAAAAATCTCTGCTTAACCTGGGGGTATTCCAGCATTTTAGCTGCAAGTAAGAAACAGGTTCAGGTCCTTAGGTTAAATGAAAGTGAATTTTGGTTGGGTTTTTTTTTTCATAATCTGAGGTGAATATCCTAATCTTTGGGTTAATTTGGGGTAGAATTATTTCTAATTTTAAGTAACCAATTTGTTCTCATCAAAACTACCTATCGCATTATTTGGAGAAGTTTGAAATTAATGAATAAGCAATTTTAAAATGAAAAATAATGAAGTCTCCATATTCTCTAATATCAATGTTTTAGGTTCTTTAAATTTTTTTTCTCTTTCTTTCTTTCTTTCTTTCTTTCTT
>VYZQ01050555.1:30571-43060 GCA_013400655.1 Mystacornis crossleyi
CTTTCTTCCTTTCTTCCTTTCTTCCTTTCTTCCTTTCTTCCTTTCTTCCTTTCTTCCTTTCTTTCCTAACAAACACAACACAGCAGAAGAAAGACAATTGAAATACTGCAGCTTTGCTATACAACTTAGAAATTTCATTATGGTCTCTTACTGTCCTGAGCTGCTGTAATACTTCTGGTTTAGCTGCTCATAGCTAGGACAAAAATTATCAATACTTCATCATTTTAATACTGTCATTGTGTCTCCTTTTTAGATAAAAGACCTACATATGTGAGGTGAGCGTCACTGTAATGTTCAAATATGACAACCAAGCTTAGCGCTTTTCCTATTTTGTATGGAGCAAACATATGTAAACACTTTATTAAAATTAAAAAAAAAAAAGAAAAAGGAAAAGTGAAAGCTGTTCCCTGCTGATTGATTTTTCAAAAGCTCCCTAGACTGATTCGGCTACAGATGTTTGCAAAATGATTGGATGTAAAGTGGGCTTAATTCATAAAAGCAATAAAATGTTGCTTATTGACTGAACAGATGAACTAGCTGAGGGGACATAATTTGGAGTGTTCTTATTGGAAATGCTTTGAAGAAATGTAATGATAGTGCAGGAAAAAAGCCTTATTAGATGTGGTAGAATAAATTTACAGCAAAACATTTTACAAGATTTGAGACACTGAGAAAATTAATTCCTGAAATTTGGATTGTACAGTTGTGCTTTCATATAAACTTGTTGTGGCTTCTCAGACTAGCAGTGTTATTCACAGTTAGCAATGAAATTATTTAAGCTTACATTTAAGACACTGTTAGGATGAGCAAAAAGAAAGAAGTGCTGGTAACTAAATTCTCTCCTGTCTACTGGCATCTACTCTGCATTTTCAAGGCTGTAGAACCTCAGGCATAATAAACAGTTCCTGATAACTCAGATCATCCCTCCCAAAAGAGAGAGTGGAGAAATCATTGCAAGATTTCTCTGAGTTTTTCTTTCTTGAGAATTCATACGTTTAACTCCATGCCTAGTAAGGATGTGCAAAGATGGGATTAAAGTCACGCTGCTGCAGGACATCAATGTATTCTGCTGTCATGGTCCTGATCATCTGGGCTGGAGGACTGAGGCAACACTTCTCTACAACCTATGGTTCATTTTTGATATTATTTTCTGTAGCGCTAGTAGTCGCCTGGAAATTTTGATGTTCTTAGGGTCTCTACCTCACTAACACTCCATTTTTGACTCCTTAAACTTTGCCATGGGAATTTTGAACATTAGTCTTCATCTGAGCTTTGAAGGAATACTTAGAACAAGATCCCATCTGAAAATTATGCTGGTAAGTCTTCTTTTTTAAACCTTAAAAAGCCCTTAAGCCTCTGCACAGGGAACTGAAACTCTCACTTTAGAGCTGTTTCAGACAGTGCCTGAAATTTAAGCTTAAAATTTAGGTACCTGAAATGAGCAGATTGCATTCATATTCTCCAGACCTTTCTCCAAACATGTGTTTGCAGATGTGTTAACTGCAATGGATATGGCTTTCTTCTGTTTGGCTAAAGTTTTCCCTTGGGTTGGCTCATGAACATTATTCCTGATGACAGCAGGGTGCTGTGAAGAGCACTGCTGGGCAGGATGGAAGTGAAATGATCATCAGTGGGAGCATCTACTTTTCTCCTGGCATGACTTACAGCACAAAGCATGGGGCTATGAAAAGAACATCCAGTCATGCTTTCAGCAGTTGCAGAATGGTGGAGTGGCCAAGTGACACAACTCTGAGCATCATTTAGATGCCAATGCCTCAAATGCCATGTGAATTACAGTGATATGCAATTCCCTGTATCATACACTCTGTCAGGGGCAGAAGTTTCTAGCCAGATTGGATTCTGGAAGCTGATGCAGTCTGTAGACAGTTCACACAACCCACACTGGAGCAGTTGATGGACTGCAGCCTTTGTGAAGGACTGATGTTGGAAGTTTGTGGAGAACTGTTTTCCATAGGAGGGACCCCACAATGGGGAAGCGGAAGAGTGTGACAAGTCCTGTCCCTGAGGAGGAAGCAGTGGCAGAGACAATGTGTGATCAAATGACCGTAGGCTCCATTTCCCAAATCCCTGCACCGCTGGCAGGGTGGAAGTACAGAAAATTAGGAGTGAAGTTAAGCTTAGGAAGAAGGGAGGTGTGGGAAGAAAGGTGTTTTTAAGATTTTGTTATCATTACCGTATTCTGATTTTATTGTTAATAAATTAAATTAATTTCCCGAGTGGAATCTGTTTTGCCCATGACAGTCACTGGTGAGTGATCTCTCCCTGCCCTTATCTTGACCCACAAGCCATGCATTGTACTTTCTCTCCCCTGCCCAGCTGAGTTGAACAGTGACAGAGTTGCTTTAGTGGATACCTGGCAGCCAGTCAGCCACCACAGCCCACCACAGCCACAGACCTTAGTATTGCTTGCTATATGATTTGGGATAGCTTCTGCATTGAAAAGTATGATAATAGACCATGACATTCCTGTTGAATTTTATTGTTTGTGTCAGTAAGGGTTTGATGTTTTTCTGTTTTAATTTTTATATTTTAGTATATGTGTGAGATAATTGGAGTCAAGGACCGCCATTTTAGTTCCTGATATGTACTACTTGTCTGATGGTGATCTGGCTTTAAAAAGGGAAGCAAAACTATGTGTTTTGTTTGTGTAGGAAAAATTTCATTATTAAATGTACCTGTGCAGTCCCATTTGATATACCCAGGATGCCTGCAACATCCCTGTGGGACTAGCAGATCCCACAGAAGGTGTATAGAAGACTTCTGGACAGGCAGCTGAAGTCTGGGCAGGATTGTACGAGGTACTAAAGGAAACAGAATCACACTGATCATTTTGGTCGGTTGAAAGAAAAGACTGAGACAAGCACAAAAACTGCATTGCCGAAAAACATGAAAAATAGAAACAGAAAGTTATGTTTTCTCCCTTTAAGTTAAGGAAAGGAAAAATTTAGCCAGAATCTTATTAAAATCCTGCAGTGCAGATGATCATAGGTTTTATTCATACAGGCACTCTCATGCGTAAATTTTAAGCCCATTTGGAGTCATCTTCTCATCAAGTTAAGCCCATGTACAGGGATTGCCAAGATCACTGTTTTTCCTGGTGTATCTGATGACAGCAGGGTTCCATTTGTGTGTACTAGCCCACTGTTGCCTTTCTAAATGGGTGTGATTGTCAAATCTCTGTTCATAGTGTTTTTAAAGCAGCAGTGACTATTTCGGCAGGCACATGCACAATCGTGGGCTTACTGGTGAGGTCAAACTCTTCATAATGTTATCCTAGAGCTGAGAAGAGAGGGGAGAATAAAAGGAGAGGTATAGACAGGGAAAACTGGAGCTAATAACTGAATAATATAATAACAGAGTCTTGATTTCTAATCCTTCCTTTCACCACCTGTATATGTGTTTTTTTTTTTTAACAGGAAAAATGTCGTTACCTGGTTGCAGAATTCATCACAGCCTGTGGGATATCAATGCATGATAACTTTTTGAAAGTAAAACTGATTCAAAGATGATTCCTTGAATTTTAGAGCCTTTGTACTGAATTGTATTTTGCCTCACCTACATGATGCAGTGTTGAAGAGTAACTTTTTGAAAGTAAAACTGATTCAAAGATGATTCCTTGAATTTTAGAGCCTTTGTACTGAATTGTATTTTGCCTCACCTACATGATGCAGTGTTGAAGAGGTTAAACAAAAGTTGCCCCTTTTTCAAAACTGTGTTAATTAAAAATGCAAAACCCAAAGAAATCACAGCTGGATAAATAAAAACAGCCCAGATGGTATAGCAACAAACTTCTGGCGGGTCTTGAAGTAGACAGTATTCCTGCATATTTTATTTCCTAGCACAGGCTCTCACCAGACCACACCAGTGATGGCTTGGGCAGTGCATCAGAATGGGGGGCAGTCAGGCTGTCCTGGTGCTAAAGGTAGCACAGTTTCGGAAACACTTGACTACATACCTGGTGTTTGTTCATTGCGCAGAGCAAGTCTCCAGATTCCTACTGTAAGTCGACTGTATGTCTTGTCACTGAGAGCAAACTCTTTTTGGTGATGTTCTTTCAAGTGCGCACGTAGGCAAAGTTCTACCTTTAATATGTCCCTGTGTTATGAAATCCAGTGATATCCTGCTGTGTGTTTGTCAGCTTGATCTGAAATGGACTCTGCCAGGGAATGCAGACCTAGTTTGATAAGCTTTAGGTCATGTTCATGTGTGCAGAACTCCAGCAAATTCCAAATCAGGTCGCATTAACTTCTGAAAAGAAATTGGATAGCACCAATTCTCCGCAGATATGTCTGACCAACTCCTCATATCCTACAGAGTGAGTCTGCTTAGGTACAGGAGGGGAGAAATGGGGAGGTGTTGTTATAGCTGTTGCTTCCTTGGTCTCTCAGCTTCATGAAATTCTAGACATTCAATAGCTAAGAATATCTGGACAGAGCTTTTAGGAGAAAAAGAAGTCATATCTGGATAACATGGACACATGGTGACCAAGACCAGGCTCAGGGCAGTAGGAATAACATTCATAGTTACTTTATACACTATGTTTTTTAAGAGCCTTTTTCCTTAATTTGTTAATCTCAGAAATCATTCAACTTATCTCAACTGTTTTTCCAGCTCCCTGATAAGAAAACAAGTTTCAGAGTAAGTGGAATATATTCTACATGGATTAACATCTGAGAATTAAATGCTCAGGACAGGAGAAAAGTATGTTAGAGGTACGAGAGACAGAGAGTAATTGAGTAAGGTTAAAACATCATAAAGTGTACAAGGATATCAATTAAAAATAAGTGCATCTAGAACGATCAAGATTACTCATCTTGAGTGGTCTAGAGTGGGGGCTTGCATTTGTTTTTTCAGATGCACTCTGCTCTTAGTACACGTGATAAACCCAGAGCTAGCACTACACCAAGTTATTGTGCTCATTACACGCCACACAAGCTATGCAAAGCCAGGGTGGGGAGATGTACAGTTTGTTGTTCTTTTTGCTGGAGCTGTGGGTTGGGTTGTGCTCTCAGACCAGCCCTACTTCTGTGCGTTGTTCTGGCTTGGAGCCCCTTCCAAGGGCTCCCCACAGCTGGCAGGGGTTTCTCTGCAGGCTGGAAGGTTTATCCTCCTGTAATGGGGAACAGAGTGACCTGGACTTGAGGTTATTTCTCTAGCCTTTGTGCAGTCCTTCACAGCCTTCATTTACATTTGGCATTATGATGAAAATCAGATTTGTTTATTGCCATATAAACTTTAAACATATGGCTATATCCACTGCAGAAACTCTCCTTTAAATGCATAAGAGGCAGAAAACAGTGGATTGCTTTTAGTCACAAGGCACAATGGATATTTAGGTTTTATAACTAAATAAAGCTTTTGGTGAAGGAAAAGGTCCTGAAAGGCAACATGGCTGTTGCAGCCACAAACTTTATTATTGCTACAGCAGAAAATGCCGACATCCATTTTGTCTGGGAATTCTGAGATGGCCTTATTCCAAAGATGGTCTCCTGAGTGATTTGGATTAGACTTTGACTTCATGGCCAGATTTCCATGCAATGCAAGTTGTTGTTGTTTTTCTCCTTCTTTTTGTAATAATGTATGTGCTGCTCTGGCAGATGTTTTATTTTCACAATTTTTTTTTTCAAAATCAACACTACTGAGTGATACTGAGATGCTTTGATGGTGTAATCCTGACTGAAAAAGCCTTCTGGCACATTGGATAAAGACTCGTGATATGCATGCTGCTGTGCTACAATAGATATACCACTGCTCAACCTCCTGTTCAGGTTGAGCCCCCACATACTTTTCTCACATCTTCTCCCGAGCCTCCCATATGGTTTTGGGAGCTGCTGAGCTTCATGGGCTGACTCCCACCTTCTGTGGGGCAAACGCGGCAGATTGAAGATCCTACTCACACACAGACCCACCCCCCAAGCATGAGCACGAACAGAGACAAACCTGCATTTCAACAAAAAGAAAAAGCTGGCAAGAACATGACAGAATTCTTCCTTCAATAGATTTATTCCTGCTTTTTGTCCACCCACCCTTTTCTCTTTGGTTGCTTGTCTCTGGATCATTTCCTGCTCCAGGTGGTGTTTTCTTCTATGTGGAGAATTCGAAGACTGGAGTGCCAGCACCCTTGCTCCCTCAAGTAATAGCCTACTCAATGTGCAAACATCTGTGTTACTGCCTGTATAGTTAATAGGCTTGAGTGGAATTTCCATTCTCTGGCAGAAGCTTGGTGGGACTGAATATTCATCCTGAAAGGGAATATTTGCCCTATCTTAATCAATAGAGACAGGACTCTCAGTGAGAGGCAGGTGACTTACGTTATGTGTTTTAACTAGACATTAATTCCCATGGCAGTGACTGTTGGGGCTCGCCCTCTCTTCCCCTGGGGGAAATGGGTGTAGGTGGACGTGTGGTGGGGCACGGGGCTTCCTTCTCCGTGTTCTCTTGGTCATGTGTACCCCAAATCCTGTCCACTATTGGTCACTTTGAATGTAGCCCGCGGGAGTTCTGTACTTAGGGGGTGTCCACGGGACTCCCAGGAGTTGTTCTAGGGTTGTTCCTGTGGTCAGTTGCCGTTGGAGTCCCTGCCGGGCTCCAGCCATGTGCAGCTGGGACAATAAAATCTGAAAACATCTATCAAATATCATCTCCTTGATTCTTCCATGGGCCAAGGCTGTCTCCCAGGGAAGGCTGCAGCCACCCCACTGCAACAAGTGACGATAATGATTCCTCTCTGGACTGGAAAACAATAAAGACTAGACTCAGTATTGAGCTTAATCTGGGTCTGAAGGAGAGAACAATGAATTATCACTCACTGCAGATTGAACATGGATTTCTAATTAACAAGTAGTTAATGACTGAATTTTCACTGCAGTATGTATGCTTTAATTGCATATCTATTTTATATATATGTGTATAATGACATACTAGTCTGAAGTATTTCCTTATTTCTCTTTTCCTATCCTTTACTTTTTGCCTTGGTCTTAACTCAGTTTACTGGTATTTGGTTTTTCCTACTGGAATCACACTGACTTTGTTCCTCAAGAAATGTATAACAGCATGCACATTTGCATTTCTAGAGGGATTTGTCAATGGATATAAAAAAGGTGGAAAAGATTTTGCAGACTTTTTCAAATGTAGATAAGGATCACCTGAATGACAGGGTTGAAAAATAGCCAGAGCCCTCGACAGAGGAAAGCTGGTCCTGAGCTCCTGAGCCAGGATGCAGGGGTGAAGGGCTGTGTTTCTTTATCTGGACAAAAAGCTGGCACTCAGTTTGCCACTGCTCTTAGCTCCTTCTACCACTGGTTCAGTTTGCGTCAAGGAAGTTGTAACTGCATTAGGAGTTAAAGCAGCAATAAAGGTGGCATTTCAGGAGAGATCTGAGAGGCAGTTACTTGTAGCGGTCTGAGATGACCATTTCCAGAGTACAATGACAAATTTTTTTCTCAGGCTGATACCCCTGCTGAAGAGCCAGAGCTCCACTGTCAGATTACAAAGGCTGGCTGCTCCTTGAAGTGTGCTGGAGTCCTGACTGCTTGTGTAGTTTTTTCCTACTGATAGAATCCCTCCTGGGCACAATGATTCTTATTTATGAAAGAATTAGAAAGGGGACAGTATTTTCCACAGAGCAGTATAGATTCTTTAAAAACATCTGAAAAAATGTTATTCTACTCAGCATTGGACTGAATTTTCACAAGCAGTAGAAAATAATCTAATTTACTCAGGGAACCACTTCATGTATAAGTACTTAAAATTGCTCTACAAAAAGCAGAAACAGCATAAACAGGGTGCAATAATGTATCTTCAGATGTAATGCAAACAGTCCCTTTGTACAACTACTTCTTTAGCTCTAGAAATTAAATGTAAAATTAATTGTTCAAGATCAGAAGTAGCATCAACACCACAGTGACACCAGTTAATTTTATGTTACGTTTCACAAACATCAGTCAATTAGGATGAGACTCTCTCACACAATTCTATGTACTGTTTTCTACTGGAATTTCAATAAGTTAGTGTGTTTTACCACTTAAGAAGATCTATAGTTGCTACAAAATTTTCACTGCTTCTATAAATGCATGAGTGATGGTAACTGCTGCCTGTGTTTGCTACCTGGCAAATCTGAGCAGAGAGTTCAGTTCATAAGAAAGGGATCAGGTTGGTGCTGAACACTCATGGTTTCCTTTGAAACAAATATAGCTGAAGGAAGCAAAGAATTTTTGGGAGATTTTCAGCACCTTGTAGCATACAGCCTTTAGTGAACTTACAGTATAAAGAAGTGCAGCCAAAAAGATGGGATAATCTAGGTTTAGTAAGGGTAGTGCAATTAAAACTCTAAGACAAACTAGATTTATTATATTTTTTCGTATATGTTCTTCACAGGTCACACAAAAACATTTTCACAGTCACTAGAAATTGGTCTGCATAGTTCAAATATATTCAAATCCATATTTCACACATTGGTAAGAACTCACAACAGACTGTGTTTATTCCTGTTATTTAACTTTAGTTTGTCCAGATGAACTCTACAGGTAAATCTGACTCATTATCAAATATCTGTGATTCACTGGAAATCACAGACTAATTGTCACCCTGACTTGCACATCATGCAGTCTCTTTAATTAATTAACACTGCAGAAGAGGAGGATAGCTTCTGGACTGGCTCCTTTTTGTGAGCCCTCTGACATCTCAACTTCAGCCTTGCAATGAATATCAAATATCTACTTGTCAAGCTATATATAGACTGAAGTCGTAGCAAAGTTTGGCTTGTGAATGCCTCAAGCTGCTATTTTTTTCACCAGATTTTAGTTTTTCCTTGTATCAACAAAAATAAGTTCAATAAAATTTAAATCTGACTAACCCTGAACTGAAGCAAAATCTGATTATGCCTTCAAGTCTGCAAAACAATATCAGTACAGTTGCCCCCTTTAAGAGAGGTTATTGCCATTAACTAGCTGTTGCATGGGCCTGAGGAGCCACTCTGCAGTCCCACAGAAGTTGAGGACTTGTTATATTTCTCAGGCATGGTCAGGTCCATGGTCAGACTTCAGTTCCATGCCTGCAAAAGTATTAAGATACAGTAATTCATTTCCCATAATGCAGTCTTCGCCATCACTGGCAAACAGTCATGATTAAAAGTGCATCCCTCTGGCTCTTACTACATTAAATTATCACATTAACCTGTTACTCTGCCTATATTTGAAATTGTTTACTTATTTTCTTTTGTGTGAGTCACCCTCTCTTTTACAAAATGGACAAGAGACATAAAAGTGGTCTGGTAAGCAATGACAGAAATCATCCTGTGGAAAAACTGTGAGAGGGCTCAGTGCATGTAGAGATAAGCTCAAGTCCCACAGTGAGGATATGTGCTGAGATTGGAGGATGAGTAGGACACAGCTTGAGAAAACACTTCATTACCCATGAATAATGAATGAAGACACTGGACAAAACTGAGTGCAGTGTTTAAAAGAAAAAAAAAAGAGCTGAACTGTCAATACCTTGTGGTATTTTTAAAGAGCAAAACAGTGTGCAGCGCTGCAGTAGGGACCTAACACCAGCTAACTCCCCTGCTAACCAGCAGCTCAGATGCCTTCCTTCTCCAAGCTTACAAGGGATCAAATTTGACTCTCTAAAGATGAATAGGGTAGTATGGGGCAGCTGACTAATGATTTGTTTTTACCAACTTTCTGAGGTCCTAACGTATTTTAAAAAAACACCAAAAACTTGAAAGGATAAGATCACTATGTAATGCTACAGTGGAACTCTTAACAACTTTAGAGTTGTGGTACAGCTAAATAATTGTGCAGAGTTTTTATCACTAGCTACATTAATATAAATACATATAAACACATATATGTATAGATATGTATAATACAATAAGCATTAAGATCATTCCTAGATCCTACTCGAATGTGTTTGCCATAGACTGCCAGAGACTATACAGAGTATGCCAGACTTGTTTAAGGATTTCAGGTATAAAGGAAGCAATCATAAGGGCAATTGATGGAATAATTTTATTTTAATTTTCTTAGTCTGTTGTCTTACCTACAAAATAAATTTTCTCAACTGATATGAATGGGATTAACTAAAATGTGGGGTTTTTAAAATTGTTATTGAGGGTGCGTTTTAGAGCTCATGTTTCAGTTGCAAGGTAGACATCAGCCTTTGTGAGACTGTAAGGGGTGATATTTGTCTCACTGACAATTATTGTGGGACATAGGACATGACAGGAACCTCGAGTACTTAAAAGATGTAATGAAATGAAACTCACATCACCTTTTGATATGCTGTAGAATAACATTAATGCTCCTTAATTAGCCCCTTATCTTTTGTTGATGCCTAAGCCATTAGAGTAGAATCTGAGTGTCTTATATGCCCTATAAATAAAAGGAAAAATAACTTCATCTAGTGAAAAGAAAAAAAAAAAGGAAAATAAGAGCATAGGGGTCAATAATCTTTTGAAAGCCCTGATTCTTGTAAGCACACTTACTGTGGTACAGGCAGGGTAGATGTGAATTATTTATGGGCTGATGGTGCAGGATGGCATGTCATTTCACACACCATCAGGTTCAGAAAAATACCCCTAATTAAAAGAAAAAAAAGCAAAGCAAAGGAAAGCAATCCATGCCATTAATAAAAACCAAACAACAGACAATTTGGAAAGTCTGTGCTGAAATCTGCGTAAGACCATTCAAATTAAAGGCTGGAAGTCTGTCTTCTTCATGTGTCCCATTATGGAGCATAAGGTAATACACATGCTGGGGAAGGTATAGAAATAGCACACTGATGGACAGGAATGTGGAACAGGGGTTTGGGAACAGGATATCCGTAAAGATCTGCCTAAACCTAAGCAGGTGAGTCTTTAGATGCTAGAGTGGTGTGTTGCTCTTAGGGCAATACAGAGCACCTAAAGTTAGTTTCCAGATGGAAACCTGAAATTGTCTTCTGGAGGGAAAAACTTCTCTTTCTCCAAGGAGAAGTGAGAGGGCCTAGCCCAGCTACCCTAGGCTTTGGGAATGCCTGCAACGCAACCTCATCTGCAATGACTGTGCCTCACTTTGAAGCCAGTTTTAAATTACCTTAATAAACTAATTCAAATCCAAAAATTTTAAATAAAATCACTATGTGCCATGAAGCTCATACCATAAAGAATGGAGCTGCAAAGGACCCATATCCTCATCTTTTTTTAGCTTGCCTGTTGAATTGTTTTATTATTTGCTTGGTTGATAGCACTGCCTTTTACCAACCTTTATTAACCTTTTGCATACCAAGAGCCCATGTGAAGTTGTTTAACCTTTGGGTAAGTTCTCTAAACTGGGTGTCTTCTGTCCTCTTTTGGAAAGGATTTTAGAAGAAATTTAAGAAAAACTAGTTGAGTCTTGGTGAACTTTTCTAAAATGCATTACCTCAGAAAATATCCTTCTTGTAGGCAGCACTGTTTGGGCAGGGCTCAACTTTCATGACATGTCAGAAAACATTTTATTGGGCCACACCCTCGCACCACCTTTGCAAAGCTGCAGTTCACTCATTCTCTGCTGAGAATTTTGATTAAGCATCTTCCAGCACAGAGCAGGCACCATCCAAGGTTTTCCCCAAGGTTGCATTTCTGGGCTGCCACTGAATGGGATGTATCATATACAGGACTGTAGAAGTAAATAGGGAACAGGGAGTTTCTTCTCTTCCGTGCTCATCAGTTGCTGCTGTAATAATAAATAAAATAGTCCAGGATATGCCCTTTATCTAAGAAGGCAGACACCCAAAGTTAATAGTGTATTCCCATGGGTTTTTAGCACGTTATGCAGTGCTGTATGGCTGTGCTGCTCTTTAACACTCCCAACTCAGCCACAGAAGTGTTCACCCTGAAGGCACCTCTTTGCAGTAGGGTCTGGTACTAAGCTCTTCTAAGTAAGTGCAGAGCCACTGCCTTTGAGAGTGTTGCTTCATCTAAGATTTATGCAATCATTATGGTTTCTCCCTCTTCTCTCCATCAGGTTGTTCTTTACATAAATGTAATAAATATATGAAGTTCACTGGCAGTGAAAGGGCTGTCTCTCATCCCTTTGGCTTTCATTTAAGGAAATCTTATGAACAAACAGTAGAAGAGAATGGAACTTGTTTGCTGTGCTTGATTTGTTAAATATCACATGCATTTTATATATGAAGCAGTAAATATCCATCCTTATTCAAAGAGCAACTTGGCAGTTAAAAATGAAAAATTTGACTTCTGTTGATTTTTAGCACTAAGCCTTTCCAAAAAATCAAAATATTAAAGTTTTCATTTGATATTTTTTGATGTAGAACTTTAACATTGTTCTACCCTGAAAATATCCATGATATAATAATGTACTGTAAGCTCTCTTAATAGAATTTTTATTTGAAACCTAATTTTTTTTCAGCAGAATTGTTCACAAAAATACTGACTAAGCCTGGATACATCACAGACATCTCATGCTCTGATATCGAGCTACTTTTCTT
>VYZQ01050555.1:43615-56110 GCA_013400655.1 Mystacornis crossleyi
CCCTGCATGTGGCAGGTGTGCACCCCTCCTCCACATACCTCTGGAAGCCATTGTTGAGGCATAACAAACCTGAATTGGCTCCTCACAGTCATCATGAAGTATCCCTATGGTAAATATTTCCCGTCACCCTTTGTGGTGAAAGGATAAAACAGAACAGTTTAACTGCTCTACTCTGACCTTATCTTTCTGCACTTCTGTTTTATGTTCAAAGTGATTTAGTGGTTCTACTGACTTAATGAAAAAGTAATTGTTTTCCCCTTCATGATTTTGTTTAATTTGAAACATGTTTTGTGCTTAATTGTAACGGAAACATTTTTCTCTCTATACTGAAGAACACACACTTCCTCAAACTAAGGGATGCTAACAGGGATGATCAGTCACCTTCTTGAATGACAGTGTATGAAAGTCCAAAGATGTTGACTACTTTTTTTCCTTGTCACTTAGTCAGCGTAAGCACTTTTTAGTCACATTTTCTACTCCTGATGAGGTGTTGTTCACTGACGTGTTACAGTTTGGCAACATCGTTCTTCACTTTGTGTTATTTTTATTTATGCATCTTTTAACTAATTACAGTTTAAATACATAGTCTGATGGAGAGGAAGAAATTTCTTTAAGAAGTCTCAGAATTGCAGAACTAAGCAGGATGGAAGAAACCTCCAGGGGTTTCTAGTTTAAGCACATACTCAAAGCAGGTCTTTCAGAGCATTCCCCATTCAGGTTTTGATTATCTCCAAGGACAAAGATTCCTCGGCTTCTCTAAGTTGCTGTTCCAGTATCTGGTCACCTTCAGAGTTCAAAATCTTCACAGGTATTGTGTTGAAGGTTGTGCCTGTTAATTTTCATCCCTCAGCTGCACTTGACACTGTTTACAGGCAAACCAGCTCAGGTACTTGCAGAGTCAAAGAAGAATCAAATTATGTGATGCATTTGAGAGAAAGCAACAATCTTCTTACAAACATCCTGAGTCTCCTTTCAGACTGAATTAACCTGTGATCCTGGGCTGAATATGTTCCAGTGCTGCCATTCCTGTATTAATATTGTATCAGGCCAGTAGCTTCAAGCCATAAGATCGTGATCTGCCAGAAATAATTCCCTGATGGAACTGGGCACTTATTTTACGTAAAATATTCCCTATTTAAACAAGTAAATAGGTGTTCAATAGCCAATCCATTAACACATTGAAAAATTCAGACATATTAGCTGGGTTTTATATAACTAAATGATTCTTGGTGTTGACTTCCAAATTCTTTCTATTTAGTTGTATGAACTGTTCTATTACAAAAGGAAATAATTTTATCAGTGTCATGGAAATTTTGGGTTGCAATTTCTGAATAGTGGAGGAAAAAAAAGACGGAGAGATAATATTTCTGGGAGGCTGTTAGTAACCACAGGACATTTCTCCCAAAGGAATCATGAAGAATAGACAATAGCTACTTTGAGATACAGGTCATCAAAGGAACCATTCTTAGAAACACCGGGCTTGGCTTAGACGAGTACTGGGGAAAAAAAACCAAAACAACCAAACGAAAACCAACAAAAACCAACAAAAAACCACAGACAAAACACCAAAACCAAACCAAACCAAAACAAAATAGCCAAACAAAATTCTGTTGCAGAAAAAACCCCCAAACAAACAGAAAAAGAAGACATTAAGGAATCATGGAAGTAAAAATTAATGTGTGGGAGCCAGAATATGCACAGTCTCTGTGTGGGTGGACAAGCAAGTGTGGATATGCCAACAAGAAAAAGGCTGACATATCCTATTTTGTAAACTTAAGATATAAACAAACTTTCTGAGGTCTGTTGAGGCTTAGCTGCTCTGACCTTGCTCTTACCAAGTGGTGCAGCTAAAAGGGTAGTATTTGTGGTTTCCTGTTCCTGTAAAGAGAAAAGAGAAACATGCTCTTACAGAAGCTCATTTAATACTCAGTGGATGTTTCCACTCTTTTTACCATTATGACCAATGGAAGAAGAATGAGGATCCTGCTGACTTGCTAGATCTCATTTTAGGAGTAGTGTTCTTTATTGTGCTCCATAATCAAGAATCTGATCAACTCCATAAACTCTGACCTTTTTCTTTCTACCTAGGCAATATTCCCTTCCTCAAGCTCTATGCATTGTCCCATCCCTCCTCTCCATGTGCCTCAGTCCCAACATGCACTCAACACTCCTTTTTCCAGCTTTTCCTTTTGAGCCTGGTTCACCTCAAAGGACCATTGGATTGATTTCTGCTGAGATCATCTGTCACCTCCTGCCCTCTCACAAGACTTCAGCACATTCTGGGACCATCTCCAACTGCTTATCTAGGAAATAAAACAATTAAGGGCTGCTTCAACCCTATGGGGTGGTGCAATCTCTTCAGACCTATTCTTGCTCTCCAACCAGGATAAAGAACTGAAATTCCACAGAGCAGCTTCTCAGCCCACCCCCAGAAAACCCAAAGGAGACAGAAGAATACACAAGGAACTATCCCTATTTACTACCTCCATCCCCACCAGCCTCACTGAGCTACTCTGAACAATGTTGAACCCTCTAAATGATAATTACAAGCCAGCCTGTTTCATACTTCACAAACAGTGACAATATAGGGATGAAGTAAGGAATTGTGCCTGCAAGGTAGGGAAATAACTATCAATAAAATCAACAAAGTATCCAACCAATGTATTATTCATTGTATTTTTAAAGCAATTGTTATTAACAGAGACTAACACTAACAATAATAGCACTTATGATCCAAAAGCCATATGAAACTTGTTCAGTTAAAGTTTTAGCTACAAAATTTTAAGTCATCTAGTTGGAAAGAGATCTGAACACTGTAAAGCAACACCAGGATCATTCATAAGTGAGTTCAGTAACCTATGATGTCTCATGGAAACCATCTGACACTCACAATTTTAGTTCAAAATATGGTAAACCCTGCTATTTTCTAGAGGACCATGCTTTCAGTTCCTGGACAGGAGACTCATCAGGTAGGAAGGTGAACCATGGCACATCATTCCCAGCTGAAAGCACCTATGAAAAATCTACCAAGGGCTGAGAGCAGAATGGTCCAAGAGCGACCATGGAGATCACACTGTGCCTCAGGGATCCCACGATCTCCAGCCTCACTCCCACATCTCAAGAGAACCCAGAGGTTCCACAGCTGCACAGGGCTATGTGCAGGGTCAGAAGTTGTTTGGCTGATATATCTGTATCAGCTGTCTCAACACCTACTCCTCCTCCATTCCTGGGACCAGTGATTGGATTAGATGGAAGAAATTTCTCTGCCAGATGTGACCCATGGGCCATGTTTTGAACTGTGCTGATTTAGTTTTACAGTGTTTAAAGCCTAGTCATCTCCTCAGTAAAGACCAATGAAGATTTGACCAGTAAGGTCCGACTCTGTGCTCCTAGATTTTTGTAACACACCTATCAATAGGAGTGTTTGGGAAGGAGGAACCTTACTGTTATTTTTGTTAAAATCCATAGTGGAAATTTTCTAAGTTTCAAACTTACAGACTCTCCACATCCTGTAACTAATTCTAGTAGCTTTAGGGAGTTCCCCAGCTGGGACAAATCCAGGCTCATCTCTGTCTGGAGCATATCCAGGCTCGCTTCTACTGGGGGGCCGTGAAGTTTTCCAGCATCCCTAGCCGTGACGCAGACCCATTTGGGACTCCTGCCTTCAGGCTGGCCATACTGTAGCTTACAGAGTTCCCAGGACTTGGGTAGGCCTGCCAGAAACACAGTTTCTGTTGGAATCTTGCCTTGGATTTGGCAAAATTTTATCAAGCCCAAGCTGTTTAGAATGAAATATTTCACACTCTACCAACTGGAATTTTTCAGCAAACTTTGTTTCAGCAGAAAATTTCTGACCAATTCTATCTATTAACAAAACATAAGGTCCTTAGGGAATGCTATATAGTGCCATCTGAGATACTGAAGTGTTAATTCCTATGAAGAATCTAGTGGAACAATATAAGCATCCATTTGGTATCTGGATTTGTTTAATGATCATTTTATGTGCTGTTACAGTCTCCAGAAACAATTAATGTTCAGATCCAATAGGCTGTTGCTTTCTCAGTTTTTGCAAAATGAAGTTCTCTTGTCTGGGTGGCTGGAAGCTGCATTTGGAGCCAAGGAAGCCTTCATTTCGAAGGAATCCACCTATGTGGGTGATACCCCTGAGGGCTTTGCAGCCCTTCAGAAGGACTTCAACAGGTTTGAGAGTTGGGCAGAGAGGAACGTTTTGAAGCTCAACAAAGGCAAATGCAGGGTCCTGCATCTGAGGAGGAATAATCCCAGGCACCAGCACAGGCTGGGACTGACCTGGGATGCAGATCTATGGAGAATGACCTGAGGGTCCTGGTGGACAACAAACAGTCCATGAGCCAGCAGTGCCCTCGTGGCCAAGACGGACACCTCCTGAGGGGCTTTAGGATGAGCATTTCCAACACACTGGGGAAGATGATCCTGCCCCTCTACTCAGCCCTAGTGAGGCCACATCTGGAGTGCTGTGTCCAGTTCTGGGCTCCTCAGGACAAGAGAGACATGGAGCTCCTGGAGAGGGTCCAGTGGATGGTGACAAAGATGATTAAGGAGCTGGAGTGTGGGGACCAGTGGGCCAATAACACAAGGGACAAAGGGAGTCTATTGGTGAGACCATCCCTAGGGATGGAAATTCTCTCCACCTTAGGGTGAACTAAAAAGACCTTCCCCAGGATACTGTTTCATTATGCAAATGTATCCCAGTTCTGCTTTCCCCTTTGGCCAGTTGACCTCCCCACCCCCTTATACCTTATCTGTTCTTTCCCTAGAAAATTCTCCCTTCCCCACTCTCCCATTGGACCTTGTTCCTCATCACTCCCTCAGATTTTCCCATTGGCTCCCGTACCCTAATCCCGCCTATGTACCGCCCCTGTGCCCTCAGACCATTGGTTCCTGATGTTCTCCCGCCGTCACCATATATAACCTTGGACCCTCCATTTGTCCAGGTCTTTTGTGCCTGGCTCCCTTCATGTGCGGGGCTGATATAAACCTCTGCTGTGGAATTCTACACAAGGACCCTTCCTGCCTCTTTGCCGTCGATCTGTCAAAGAAGCTATCCCATGCGTGTGTGTGTGTGCAGTGGCCACCGAGCGACTTTCTGTTGGAGTCTGTTTGGGACGTCATAGCACCCCACCAGAACACCCCCTGGAACCGACACTGGAGCATCTCTCTTACGTGTAAAGGCTGAGGGAGTTGGCTCTGTTTATCCTTGAGAAGAAACAACTGAGAGGGGACCTTATCAATGTATACAAGTATCTGAAGGCGAGGTGTCAAGAGGATGGAGCCAAATAGGGGTGTCAAGCAATAGAACAAGACACAAGGGGCAGAAACAGGCAACTAGCAACAGGACGAGGAAATTACCTCAAGCTGTGCCAGGGGAGGTTCAAGCTGGACATCAGGAAGAATTTTTTCACTGAAAGGATGGTTAAGCATTGGAGTGGGCTACCCAGGGAGGAGTCATCATCCCTGGAAGTGTTCAAGAAATAACTGGACTTGGCAGTTAGTGCTGTGGTTTACTTGGCATGATGGTGTTCAATCAAAAGTTCGACTTGATGATCTTGGAGGCCTTTTCCAACCCTAGTGATCTATGACGCTATGATTCAATGAAAATGATGCACCTGAACATGAGCAATAACTTCTTTGCTGAAAGGTTGACTGAGCACTGGAACTGGCTACCTAGAGAGATAGAAGAGTCTCCTTCCCTGGACATAATAAAAAAAAAAACCTCTGGACACAATCCTGGTTAACGTGCACTAGATGATACTGCTGGAGCAGGGAGATTGGACTAGATNCGACACTGGAGCATCTCTCTTACGTGTAAAGGCTGAGGGAGTTGGCTCTGTTTATCCTTGAGAAGAAACAACTGAGAGGGGACCTTATCAATGTATACAAGTATCTGAAGGCGAGGTGTCAAGAGGATGGAGCCAAATAGGGGTGTCAAGCAATAGAACAAGACACAAGGGGCAGAAACAGGCAACTAGCAACAGGACGAGGAAATTACCTCAAGCTGTGCCAGGGGAGGTTCAAGCTGGACATCAGGAAGAATTTTTTCACTGAAAGGATGGTTAAGCATTGGAGTGGGCTACCCAGGGAGGAGTCATCATCCCTGGAAGTGTTCAAGAAATAACTGGACTTGGCAGTTAGTGCTGTGGTTTACTTGGCATGATGGTGTTCAATCAAAAGTTCGACTTGATGATCTTGGAGGCCTTTTCCAACCCTAGTGATCTATGACGCTATGATTCAATGAAAATGATGCACCTGAACATGAGCAATAACTTCTTTGCTGAAAGGTTGACTGAGCACTGGAACTGGCTACCTAGAGAGATAGAAGAGTCTCCTTCCCTGGACATAATAAAAAAAAAAACCTCTGGACACAATCCTGGTTAACGTGCACTAGATGATACTGCTGGAGCAGGGAGATTGGACTAGATTACCTCCAGTGTTCCCTTCCAACCTACCCATTCTGTGATTCCGAGATATGGTGGTGAAAAACGTGCATAATACATGGAATGGGGATGATAGATCAAAGACGGATCAGAAGAGTTATAGACAAGCTGATAACTCCCTCAGCCACTGTCTCTAGGTGGTGTGCTGCTAGGGAGTTTGAAAGCTCATCTGCTGCCTGATGAGGTACTCCAGGAGCAGTTTTCCACACGTCTCATAAAATGGACTACAACCATGTCCTCAATATGTACAATCTCCTGATGACTGAAAACAACTAGCAATATGAAGAGAACAGAATTATAAGAAGAGGGAAGCTGTAGAGAACACACTACCGCCAGTTTTATGGATTTCTAATCACTATTTTATCAGTATTAGGACTGAGTTCGCAGTATAAATAATGGGAAAATGTGGTCTGTACCTAAACCTTACATGTAGAATTCTTGCTAACAAGACAGACATTGAAAGGATATGAAAATATAATAATAAGCTATAGACTATGTTCTGACTGCATTAGAATCAAGCACTATTGTATAGCAAAAATATTTTAAATAGTGTTCTTCTTTTATGGATGACACAATATCTCTTGATATTTACAGCATATATAAAAGGCTAAACAATATACATTAACCATATAATTTGCCTCATCTTTCACCATTCCATTTGTTTTATTGCTCCTATAAAACATAATTCTCTGGGCAATTTAGATGAACGAAGAGCGTGAAATACTGCTGGCCCCATATCTCTCCCCTCCATAGCTGAGATATTCCTCTCTGGAGTGATGGGTCTCAGTATTCCTAGGCAGTACAGGAGTAATAAATTTTTTTTTAGTGGTTTATCAATGTGCTTTTGTAGCAGTCCTCAGAACAAATCAAAGGAAAACAAAATAGAAAAGGAAACTAAGATTATTGGTTTGAAAAATCAGTTATGGGAATTTGAGCTGAGATCTAATAAATTCCATTTATATTTAGGTTTAGGTTAGAAGGATAGAAAGGTAGTCAAAATGAAATTTGCTGCGTGAAGGATGAGAAGGTATATAGCAGTCCCCCATTTTGCTACAGGAAAGATAAAATGTATGAAACAACTGGGAAGGAGAATGGATTCTGAAATTCCTGGGTTGGTTGGCACAGGTTATTGTGTGAAGTGGTGCAGCTGCTGGAGGTGTTGCTGTCCTAGCTTTCCCAAGAAAAACAAGCAGCGGGACCCCAGTATTTTTCAGTCTGTTGTCCTACTTTATTTCCCTATGCCTAAAGTCAGCTAAGATAGGAAACAGAACCAGCAATATTTAAATGAATAATGGCAAATAAAACATACCAAATGACAGCAAAAACAAGCACTAATATTTAAAATAGCTGTGGTTATTTCCTCAGTAGAGAAAGGACTAGCGTTACATTGCAGTGAACATACATGGAAAAATGCTGCATGTTTCTTTGTGCCATGCACTCCAGAGAAAATTCTTATCATTTTAGTTTTTTTGGCTGGTGAGACTTCAGGAGAGAAGGAGTGATGGAATAGATGTAACAACTTTTTTCTTTCTAAACCAAATTATTCTTTACAAGGCCATGCAAAATGAATGGTTCCAGTACTAGGAGTTTGTTCCTGACTCAAATTTTTAGCTGTATAGTCATAATTTGTGAATATGGCTGTTTTGGAGAATTAATTGAAATAATTTATTTTTGTGGCTAATGCCAAAACTTTTTCTTTCATGATAAAAATTACCTGGAGAAAAGTGATGGCAGAATTTGAATTTCTAAAGGCAGAGCAGTTTGTTCTGGGTGCTTTTGCACCTTTGAATGGCAGTCATCAAAAGGTAAATATTTAAGATAAATATTTCAAAAAATGATATGCTTATTTTTGGGACAAACCAGTTTTCTTGCAGATACATGTGTATGTAGCTGATGTCACTGTTTGATGCACATTGCTAAGATTCTAGCTGAATAAAAGGGTTTTTAAGTGGATATACAAAAAATATATATTACAGATAACATACTTCAAAAAGGCAGCATAGTTCAGTGCCTCTCCAGAAGTGATTTGTTCAGAAAGTTCAAAGCAATAAAACCTTATAAAAGTTAAGACTATTGAACAAATTATCCCAGTGTTTCTTGTTAAGTTTAACGTGATTTCAAGCCAATTGATTCTGATAATGCCTAACCAGACTTTCTAAGAATTTTATTCTGTGTTTCTAGGTTTGCTTTGTTTCTGTTTTCCCTTCAGTGATGAGATAGTGCCATGCAACAGTTCTGGTCACTGAAATGACAGAAAAGCTTCAGATTATTTCAAAACCATATTTCATCCTTGTCCTGGGTTACCTGGTATTCTANAATCCAGCATTTTTGCTCAACATTCACAAATGTTTCTCCTTTGACCAGAAGTATCCAGCAAGTTCATCCCCTAGACAGCCATTCCAAGTGTTAAAGAAAACCCTAAAGAGCTTTAAATGGGACTTCTACCTTTATGCAGGATACCTAGATCATGAAATTATGTATCCTTTATTAAAACTATTCTGTGTTCCCATAGGGAAGATCTTACCTTCTGTGGGAATAGGTGAATGGTGGAGCATTGAACATCTGTTGAGCCATGCTGAAAGCCTGGATAGCCCTTGGTCTTTCAAAGAGTTGTCAAGATCTTTTCCCAGGAAAACAAACAAACAAAACAAAAAAACCCACAAAACCAAACCAAACCAAATCAAAAACAAACAGCCTCCCCACATACACAAAAAAGACACAAAAAACCCCTCACAGATATGCCCCCCACAAAACCAAACCAAACCAAACCAAACCAAACCAAACCACCCAAAACAAACAACCAACCAAAACAACAACACAAAAAACAAACAAAAGCAAAGAAACAGAACCAGAACTGTATCCTTNAGCCCAATTCATCCTCCATGTGTTTAAATTGAAGCATCCACAAGGCCAGTAGTCCAACAGGGGTACACAGCAGCGTCCATGGTTTGATATGTTCTTGGGCCAATGCAGAAATTACTCTGGATCAGGAATTCAGTCAGACATTTCCCTGGCCAAACTGTTGTATATCAGGTCTAGACACTGACATAGAGGCCAGGTCTGCATGATAAATTCTGGCTTGCCATAGTTAAGTGTTTTGCCGAAGTGTGATTGTCAGAACTATGGCAATACAAACTGCTAGCATAGCCGTGATTTTCTAGAAAAGCTTTCCATGTGCCTGAACAGTGTCTTTAATTTAGGAAAGAGGGCACAAGCTCGGCCAGCAAAATCATAGCTTTGCCAATCTAAAATATACAGCTTCACATTCTTTCTGAGGATATATATCAGGTGGGATAGTAGGAAGCTTTCCAAAGGCAGACCTTTCTTCATTTGTAAACATTTTTATTAGAAAATGAATATGTCTCAAAGATTCAGTTGATTCAGTTTCTGTCATTCTTCCAAAGTCAGGAAAATTCATTAGATCAACGTTTGTTTGAAAAGTTGACTTTCCACCTCCTTTTACTTTCGTATATTATCTGTGAAATGTGAAATGTGCAATACAACAGTGGATTAGAGTATTTGCCTGCTTGACAGGAGTGTTGTATATTGGTTTATGGAAAAAAAAAATATATAGTTTCTCAGGTACCTAAAGCTCACAGAGCTCTTTCTGGAAACAGAAACACTTTTTTTTGTTCAAGGTCTATGGGAAAATACACTTTTTGATGAGTATTTTTTGACTCAGAAGCCTCCAAATTTCCAGCATTTTAAGACAGGAGAAGGATGGTGGGTTCAGGAATCTGACATGTCAGGATGATATATAATTTTTTACTTCTTATTATACACAATATAGAAAAGAAATATCTGTTCCAAACTTGGATAAATATTCAAAGTATTAAATAAGAACACATTGTTACTTTGATTTAGCTACCATCTCTGAAAATCTGAAACTCCATTACTTTCTGACTACAGCCTGACTAAATACTAACAGAAGAAAGTACACACAGAAGAGTTAGAAAAGTTTCTGTAATTTTCAGTAAAACTTATTTCAAAATCAGGAAAACAGATACTTGAAAAGCATAGCACGTTAAAGAAGAATGTGTTTGCACCCTAAAATAAGAGCCCAGAAACAGTAAATCAAGACTTGGTCTTGCCTCTGGCAAACACCAGAGTTTCTGAAATCCAGACCCCTGACAGGTCCTGGTCTTTAAGTAGTTTTAGGTGGTTACACAGATAGCAGCATCATTATGATCCTGCCATACAAAAGGCTATACAACTGAGGGATCAGAGGTGTAGTTGACCACTTAAGTACTTTGCTGAGTCCTGCTTTATTGGTGTTTTCAAGTGAAAACACTGTACAGATTAGGTTTTGATGGAGAATACCCACCAACTAACCAATTAACACCTTGCCTGCTGCAGTGCAGGTACCTGTCATTTGTGCTCAGCTTCAGACAGCTGCAGGAGTTATGGCCCATCCTGTGAGTCAGGACATTGTTGCAGTGTGTATTCTTACCCTGATCCTTTTATAAGGCAAAATATGCTTATTTTGGTTTAAGCTGTATGAACTGGCCATAGTCCAACTCAGCTAAAAAGTATATGCAGTAAGATTTAGGGTGACTGAGCTAATCAATCTAACTTAGTAAGAAACTGCATTTGCTCATGGATGCATACTTTATTTCTGTTATTTTGGTTTCTACTTTCACAAAATTTCCACCAGGCATTCTGTAGATTGGTAGGTAGGAACACTTTTGTTTACTGTGGATTGAGAATTAGACACTGGAATACAAAGAAAGAGCCTAAGTCCAGCTAATGCAATTCTGTTTCCTTCGGGAGCTGGTTTTCATGGACATCTAGAAAGGATAAGACACCAGGGCATGGACTGAACTATTTATGAACACTGACATAATATTTAGCATATAAAATTCTCAAATCAGATTTTCTATTTTGTGACATTTTATTCCCTGATCATTATCAGAATGAATTTGTCTCTTTAGGCACTTATTCACACCTTTGTTCTCTTTTCATTTAAAAGGGCACAAAAAGGTATTTGCATTTGCATCAATTTGATTTACAGATGTTGCCATATGGTAGCATTGTGTCCCTCTTTTGTGCTGAGTAATATCAAAATCATGGGGTTTCACGCTCCGAGAATCAAACATTCCTTGTGAATTTAGCTTCCCATCCCTATTGTGGAAATGGAGTAGTGAAAATGGTGATTGAAGAGAACAGACTCAAGACCATGTTACAAACTATTATATTATATTTCCTGAACTATATTTTATTGGATGACCTTCAGGACTATTAGCAGAGTGATTTCAAAAGTTTTCAGATTGCTTTAACAGATATGCCATTCAACTGATGTTAACATTTTAATATATTGAATTTATTGTGATGTAAACGCCCTAGAGGTTTTCTCTCATGAAAAAACCTAAAGAACAGATAATGAAATTACATTGGCATGTTGCCACTTTCAGTATAATGACCATATTATGTCAAGGCATTTGGATGATGGTAGATCTTTTTATGGAAGGTAGATTTCTGTCTATAGTTACAGTAAAAAACGTGTATTGAGGAAAGAAGGAACAAAGTTCTATAGCACTTTACCAAAAGAAATAGACCAGTGACATTAGTGTGCCTTTGGATATGCAGAGGATTATCCTTGGCTAAGGGCCAAACACCCATCCAGCCTCTCCCTCGCTCCCCTTCCGTTGCAGGACAGGACCAAAAATAGGATGAAAAAGCTTGTGGGTTGAGATTAGGACAGGGAGACTGTTGCTGTCAGAAGCAACCCTCCTGGAGACAGTTTTTGCTCATGGAAAAGAAATAAGGAATGATCTTTTGCATATGGTGTTTCATAGGTGTTTATTTCTTCCCCAGCCTCACTGGCTGCCAGGCTGGCTGCAAAGACAAGATTCATGGGAAAACTCCAGTGTAAAACTTGAATCACAGCACGGCGGGCGGGGGGGGAACATTTGGGACCAACAGGGACACAGAACCTAGGTACATTAGCATAACAAAGCAGAGATTCCCGCAGCAGAAGCCTCATGGCCCGGAATATGCCCCTCTCAGGGTCCCATCCTCCCAG
>VYZQ01050556.1:21086-35720 GCA_013400655.1 Mystacornis crossleyi
CAGCGTTATATAGCTAAACAAAACAAAAAGGAAAATGTGTAAAATTCTGTGAAACAAATTATGTGAATTTTGCACAGCTGTACTCGGGGCATAACTGTAAATGAAAAGACCAAACTAATTAGATGATAAGCAGTTGATCTGCCTTATATTGTTTTATCATATGTAGTAGGTATAATATCTCCACATGAATGACTTGAAGCAAGTCATCAACATACTGTGTTCAAGAAAGCTGATCAGATTAGAAAGACCTTGTAAGTTATGCTCGAAGAAGATGAGATTGATGATAACTTGCTACACTCACAGTTACACCAATAAAATTTCTCCATCTCTATTAAGCTTCAGGTTTCTGGAGACTGTGTCCTGACAAGACGGAATTAAATGTAGGAGTTCATCAATGCAAAGCAGACACCAATGTGTCAAATGACTGAGTGTTATTTTGAATGGGTTTCCCAGTATCTTTTTTTAGGAAATCCATTAAAAAAAAGGAATAATTTTTGTGGCTGGTTTCCAGCGATAGGATCAATGAGCAATAGTCAGGGTGCTGGCTGAAAGCCAGATGTAAGGCATCACTGTAGCCCTTAAGTATAGCAAGCTTAATTTTAAGCCTAGGAATAGCCCCTCTGAATTTCCCAATCCTCACGTGCTTAAAGAAGAGTGTGTGCACACACACTTCTGCGGAGCAAGGCCAAGGCAGATAAAGTTGCTGGCATATTTCTCACTCTCACTGCAGACCACTTACACCACATGGAAAGGCTGCAAAGTGGGAAAGCTAAAAAACCCCTTGTCCCTAAGTGGGGGGTGCAGTCCATCAGCAAGGCTGCTTCCTGGAAATTCTCTAAGAAGGACCTCTTGGATATTCACTCAAAATATGTGACAAAGCAGCGCCAGTCCAGGGAACAAACATCTTCCATCCCAGTGCAAAGTGTAGCCAACACAGAGGTCAGACAAGATTTGTGCAATTTGGGCAAAAGGAATTAGAATCCAACATTCCAGCATTCTCCTTCTACTTTTACGTGGCATAGGAGGCCGCTCTGTTTTTCATTTTTCGTTTTTACCATAGGCAGATGAAAATGTCAGCAACCTGAGCATATCTTTATCAAATTAGCAAAACACGTGAGGTTTCACTGCACAGAAAAATAACATGAGATGCTCTGGGAACATGCAGCAACGTGGGTGGCCACGATGAAGAATAAGCTTCGGAGTATTTATACAGCAAATAAATATTCACAGACACTGCTATTCCCACTCACTGAAGTTTTGAAAGACATCATTCTCCTACAAGACAGATAAGAGAGAAGAGGTGGGGGTGAAGGGAAACTATTATAGAATGAGGAATAAGGGCCAGAGCCACGAGCACAAGATTGATGTGAATACTACAGTAAGCAAAGACCAATTCACTGCTTAAGGGTGTCAAAATGCAGTCCTGGGAGAGAAGAGGAGGCTGAGAAATGAGAAAAGAAAAGGCAAGAGGAGGAATGTATAAAGAACAGCAAATATTAGGGAAATGAGGAAAAATAGAAGGAACCAAATGTCATTGGAAGGGGGTACGAGTGCAATTGCTTCTCCTCCTCGGTTAATCCACAAATTAATGAAACCAGAGCAAGCATAAAAATGAACCATTATTCTACACGCTCAGAGGTGAATCTTACAGGTCTCCCAGAATAAAGTCAGATAAGAATGAGAGAAACAGCAGCACCAGAGCATGCAGCACAAGGACATTACAGCAATTCTACTTTTTCATTTACTGCTTTTACTGGAAAATCTTACATGTTACAGGACTCAAGGCAAGGCACTGATAAACTGCACTTTCACATTATTTCACTGAGGCAGCACAGGTATGTAGAGCTTCTCAAGTGATGAAGAATCTGAATGGTTCTGCAAAAACCACTCAAATATTCATATATGTAAAAAAAATAATTTATAAGCTTTGACATTGAATATCAAATATTTAAATAAACTTTCCTGTCCTAATTTTTATTCACTGACATGGTATGCATATTTTATTGTTTATTTTTTCTAAACTCCTATTAAAAAATCTGTTAAATTTAACTCAGTTAACTTTCATACAGTGAGATCCCTGCATACATTTAGAGCAACAGAACCTCATTAATATCAACACAATCCTATAGGTTTCCTTCTGCTAAATTTGACAGGGCTTCTTCAGAGGCAACTTTTCCTTTATTGACTTGGAAACACAGTTGGGGAACCTTTTGTGAGGTTGTGAACCAGTATGAGACTTAGGGGGCTTGGGGTTTTTTTCCTCCTCAAACTTGAGATGTTATGAGACCATAAAGTGTTTTATCATGGCTTGAGGGGGACCGAGTTTCTCTTTATTATTTGCTTTCAATCAGAAAAGCTCAAGCCGGACAGTTCATTGCAAGTTTGTGATTTAAAACAGAGAAATGGGCAAATATCGAGCCTATCCCTAATTGCCCTCTATATTTCTGAATATGCAAATCTGAATGTACTTGGAATTTTCTCTAAGTGGTTTGGCAAGTATAAATTACCCTTGCCCTTAAGACTCTGAGCTTCCACAGACAATGCATCAACATTTGGTGTTAAAAGGCTGCAGCTTTGCTATTAACAATCAATACAAGTTTTCAACAGGAATACACTCAGCCAGCATTAATGCAATTACATTATGTTAAATAATATTAATACCAAAGGCATGTCCATTGCTGGCCCACACCAAAGTCATAACATTCCTCAACAACTGCCTTTACTGTTTAAACATTCACTTAGAACTGAAAACTCCAACATTTAAGTATGTAAAAAAAAAATTTAATGTTGGACATTAGTCTTTAGATTAACTTTCTTGTCCCAATTTTTTTTTTTTTTATTCTGTGGAATTGCTGTTTCATCATTTTTGTAATTTTAAATCACTTTTGTATTTTATAGATTGTGTTCNGTAATGTTGGACATTAGTCTTTAGATTAACTTTCTTGTCCCAATTTTTTTTTTTATTCTGTGGAATTGCTGTTTCATCATTTTTGTAATTTTAAATCACTTTTGTATTTTATAGATTGTGTTCCAGAAAGACAAATCTGGTTTTTACATCTGCAGATGTAAGAAAGGAGTTGCCCACACTCTGCATAGAGAATCTCTGTGGTGACACAGGGAGAAAAACCTGTCACCTGTATCTGGATGTGGGAGATTCATCCGTCTTTAAAGCCCACCTGCCAACCCAGGGAGACTTTATCATAATTCATGCTGAGAATATCTTGGTGTTTGCTGCCCACTGACCCCATTTCGTGGAATGGGCTGGTGAATTTTGCTCCTTCCCAAGTCCCAGCCAGCCAGGTGCAGGGCAGGGTCAGAGGTGTGTTTACACACACTCGAAGTTATCTCTTATAAAAGCAACTTGACGACAATTAACAAGTTAAATTTTAAGAAACTGGGGCCATGTTTTCCAGTGCAATTATGAGCCAGTATGGCACCGATGGTGGTTTTCAAACCACTCACTGCCAGGGAGCAAATAATATAAATCCAAACAGGATGTTCTGTGCAGGGGCTAACAAGCTTTGCCTGGTATTGTGAACTATCCAAAAACCCCATAAACTACATTAAAACACTCCTAAGATAAGAATCACACCAGTACAGAATATTACATCTGCATTAACACTTTTGAAAATCCCACTGATTGTCTGTGTATAATATTGAGTATTCTAATTACAGACTTTCATATTTGGCCCTTAATAGTTCCAGACCTTGAGGATATAAGATGGTAGCCAAAAGGATGGAGCAAATGCAGAGCTTTACAGATATACGGCCTTTAATTTCCAAATGCATTTTTAACTGCAATGAATTAATTCCTGGTGACATGAATAATGACATTTATCTTTTAAACGAAAATTTCACTGATCAGGAAGGCATGCAGAATGACAGCCCATGTTGAAAAAGCATCTCATTCCCACCAGTGTCTCCAGCTATATTTTGCAATTCCATGATCCAGAGTCTTTCTCTCTATTAGAGAAATGCTTTCCTGTTGAAAGGAAATAAAATGAACACCTCATAGAGGAGTTCCTAAAATTTGAACAGGCATTTGAATGTGCCAAGAGTAGCAGCTGTTTTTGCCAGAAAGCAGATCTGGCAGGCATTTAGTCACAAGGTCACTGCTTATGGGGCTTTCCCAAGAGATGTGGTGGAAAGCAAGAAATGTTGGCATGGTACTAGGACAGGTTGTCCTTGATGAACTGGAAGGAGAAGGCTGTTTTGGCCACAGGCACTCAGCAGCAGTTTCACTTTAGGGAGGATTGCACAGTTTCTTCAGCGTTTTTTTTTTCACTTTCCCTGAGTTTCAGGTTTGAATAGGCCCAAAAAAGTCGTATTCACCCTTGCAGGAAGAACTCATGTAACCAAAAATCAGACACAAAGGTATCATGAAACGTAACTGGATATGGCTCCCTGGCTATCCACACTCTGTGGAGATTTAAATGCTTCCTGAACTAAGTGACCTAAAACTGTGTGGGCCCCTGTGAATTCTGCAGTTCTGTAACCCTGGAATTTGCTGCGGAAGCTTGCAGGAGGATTATAAATTTAAAACTTCACTTCTCCTAAAAGCATTGAACTGCAGACCTTGTTTAGTGGTCTAGATAAGAACAAAGGGCTGTCCTCATTGTCTTGCAAAAAAAGGGGTGGCCTGGCAGATTTTAGAGTACAATGGCACATTTATCTTTCTTGATATTAACTCGGAAACACAGAAACAATAAAGTGGATATCAACATTCCCAACTATTTGCTTCCTATTTGAAACACTTGGCTGAATGCTGACTTTTCCAACCACGCACTGCTAAACCCTCAACCAAGGCAGTGACACATCCCAGTTGCGTCTCCAAATCCCAGTGGACTTAGGGCTGAGCAGGGAGCTGTCCTGCTATTCCAGCATGCCTGTGGAGCTGCTCCTGATGGCATCCCAGCTATCAGCTCTGGAGCTGTGATTCAACTGGCTCCCCGTGAGCCCTCTCAGCTCCACTTCTGGATACAGCAAAGCCATGGAAGACCCTGCAGGTGACATTAGGGAAGGAGGACCAAGCCAAGGTCGGACACACCTTCCATTGCTCATGCACTTGGCCATCAACGCCCTCAGCTTCCCCCAGCCGCAGCCACGGTGCAGGAAATGCATTTCTAGTGCAAGAACACGTGATAAACTGGAAACTGAAAATATTATAGTTATATTTAGCTGCATTAGATATGAAAGTTATGAAAGATATAACAAGCCATGGGTAATGGTTGTATTACTCATTTCTGCAGTTGCATCAATTAAACAAAATTCCAGTTCTGAAATTACCTGAGCCACCTCTGCTGCCCATTTTTCAGTTTCCTGGGTGACAAAGGAGCTTAGAAAGGTTTATTGATGAATTTAGCTATCACTTAGTGTTATTCACTGGTCTTTGCTATCTATGATGTCATTGGTTCTGACTGGTTTAAGGGTGGACAAAGCATCTGAAGACAAGGGCAAGGGAATAAAGGAGATTTGTGAAAAGGAGTGATAGGAAACTCAAAGCCCTTGGAAGTCGTGGAGAGTACTGTAGTATTCACCCACCTCTTATTTATTGTGAGATTAAAAGCAAAAAAGCATTATGTAACTGTGAAACATTACTGGTATTCTGGTACTTAGACAAATGCAGACAATAAAACACTATTATATGAAGTAGCTATCATGGGAGGATTGCTTAATGATCTGGTTATAAAGTGTTTCCAGAAGTAGGTGTTTCTTATCTGAAAGCTTACCAAAAATAATTTAATCTTGTCCTTTTTGTCAAAATTCCTATCCCACCTTTTTCTGTTCTGCTTCTTGTTCTACTTAGTGAGTGATATATTTCTTCCTCCCTATCTCTCCAAACGTATTGCATGTAAAGGTCAATTCTCTTAACACAGCTTCTGCCCACTCTTCAGCTAATGCATTATAGCACATTATCAAGTTTCCAAACAATTGTTCACTTTTCATTAGAATGTGCTAGGTTTCTCTCCTTCTGCAGTGTTAGTGAAAATGGTGTTGAGTTGTTGACTAGTAATAGGAACAAGCAACTTCTGCCCTTAGAAGTGGGATGGAATTGATTCATCTTATTAAAAACAGACGTTGTGGAAGCTGGAATTTGTGCTACAAAGGTTGATGTTATGAATGTCCAGATAGCTAGTTTTCCAGTATATCCTAACATTTCTATTTTCATGGTAATTTTCAGCTTCTGGTACATCATCTTAGGTCACCTTACTTCATGTTGATGTGATAGAAAAGTAACATTCTAGGTCAGGAAAACTAACTCATACCTGTAAAAGATCCTTTTTTCCCCCCTCATCTTTCTGCTACTATCTGCATTTTCCCATTTTTCTTTCTCCAAGAAAAAAAAATAATAATACTGAAACTTTTCTTCCATTTCAGTACAATGAATGGAGGCCACAAATGTGAAAGAAAACAAAGCTTCAGGTTGGCAAAGAAAGTAATGATCAGGAACTGAGATAAAGAAAGCTCAAGAAAATGAACTCCAGACATAACAGTTGAAAAAACTTAGATATACTGATGACTACAAAACTAGTTTATGTAATATATATTTTATATCCAAACCAAACAGCCCTTTGAACATTATTGAGGCTATTATTACTTTGAAATAAACATTAGAGAGCTTCAAAGCCAGAGCTACATAATACCCAGTACACATTTACATTCACGTCAGAATTAGGATGCAGGTTTTCACAAGCTAATCCACTCCATTGAACACGAGCACACAAAACACTGTACAACAGACACTGCATTTTTACATGGGTGAAAGTACCAGTGTGTTGTGCAGTTGACAAAACAGAGACGGTGATGAAAACTCTGTCCAGAGGGGCTGGACCCTGCAGTGGTGAGGAGCCCAGGGCGTCAGTGCTACTCTACTGTGGCTGATTCTGAATGAGGAGCTCAGTGGTGCTACCTGTCTCCTGCTCACTTTTCTCCACATTCTCAAAAACATGCACACCCGTGAAATACTCCAAAACTGGACCTCTTGGTTTCCTGAACACAACCTCCTGCCATCTGCAGCAATTCTCTAATCCAAATCAGAACTTTATCAAGCTTCACCTTGGTAAATATCCTTTACGACTCAAATTTGAATGAAATTTCTGCTTTATCTTGAGCACCTCCATCCTCTCTTTAATACCTAGGACAATCCTCCTGCAAGCAGCTGCAAAACCACTTCTCTGCTCAGCTCAGCTCCAAAACCTTCTCCTGAGAAGAACCTTGACAATGTCTTGGCTACTCTTGTACTGAGACTGCTGTCTATCATGTTTATAAATATTGTCTCATCTCTTCTCATACCATCCCGTCAGCCTGTGCCATCTGTTGCCTCCTGTGACATGTGCAGACTGAGCTCCTCACAGCAGCAACTGCCTTCTTCTGTGCTTGCGCTCAGCAGCACCAGTGCTCACCCACTGCACGGGCCCACAAGGCCACAGGGATGCAGAAAATTAATGAAGCTAACGAGGAAATCCCACTCTACCTTCTCCCCCCTTCCTCTCCCCTTTGTAGGAGGAGGCCCTGGACAAACCACGCAGAGATCCACACAGGGAGGAGCTTGGCAAGAGGTGGAGGGAGGTTGCCCGTCCCTCTCTGCTCAGGATGGGGATGTGCCACATGCATAGAGAAATAAGAAAAGGTCCAGAAGAGGTCACGAAGGCCATCAGAGGGCTGGAGAACAGGATCAAAATGGAGATCTCAGGGATGATGGGCCTGTTTCATGTATGAAAGAGGACACTAGAGGAAAATCCAATCATAGCTCAAACCACTGCTTCCGAATGATGGAGCAAACTTCTCTCTGTGGAGGCAGCAAACAGGACAAGGGGCACAGGCCACAAAGTGCAGCCTGGGAGGTTCAGATCAGACATTAGGAAATTCTTGCTCAGCAGGAGGGTGGTGCAGTGCTGGAACAGCAGCCCAGAGAGGCTGTGAAGTCTCCTTCCCAGAGCATTTCCAAAGCTCTGCTAAAAACTGCTAACTCTCATTTCCCTTTCTGCCACTTCCCAAGCAATAAAAGTTAAACGCATATTTCATCCTGATAAAATATTAAATGCTTTAAATGCAACAAGACTCTTCAAACATGTGCAACTTTCCATGAGAAATGCCAGATATCCTTTACAATCTGGGGAATAAACTATTCTCCTAATTGCTCTCAGAATATATTTGCAAATTCTTTCCAAATTGTAGATATCTAGATATTTGCATTAAAATAAAAAAGGTCATATCTATTTTCGTGAGGTGCTATTAGTATATTATAAGTTTAGCAATAGCACATAGTAGATGGAAAAACTCTCCCTCCATCTGCATCACAAATTATTCGCAAGACGTTTCCCCCTCTGAAGCTGTCCACATCAACGTATAGTTCTTATAAACACTTTATTATGTAGTTAATGCAAATAACAGCAACTTGGTGAAACCACTGTGCATGAGTACCTGCACGCAGATATATGGAACTAAGCAGCAAAAAGAAATCCTGGACATTCAAAACCATTACTCAGGCTGGAGAGACAAAAGAGGATTTTTACTCGCATTGCCGTAATGCATTTTATATGCTGCTGATAGGTACGACTTGGAAATGGCAGCAGGAAAAGGAGTATTACAGCTGTTCTCTCGTGGGGTGAAACTGGTCCCACCGAATCTCTGAAAGCCCCTTAAGGCCCATATTTTAGATGAGACTTTTAGAAGTAGATGTCCTCGGGTGCTGAGGTTAATTCTTCCTCTAGTCCTTCACACTATTTACTTCCTGAGTACATTTCAAGACTTTACCTGTTTCTCTCATTTTTTAAAGAGACCTGCCTTATTTATTGTTTGCTTGACAGGTTGCAGTCCCCTCAGTTTTGCTTGATAAAAAGTCAGACTGCAAGTCATTATTGCTGGTGGGTTTGGTTTCACTCAGCATGAGCTTGTTGGGCAAGGATAGGAACGTATGGAAATAAATATACAGAAAAAAACATATTATTGGAATGAAAGGCAAATATTGGTTACATGAACACTACTGATGTGACTAAGTGCACACAGCCTTAAAAAGAGTGAGTTTTAACTTGTAGTAGGTTAAGGATATCCATTAGCAGCATCTCCCCTCTGCCCCTGCATGCTGCACTGGAGCAAAATCAGACCACCAAACTACACAAGGTCTTTTTCTCACACGCTTGAACAACTTCTGATGCTAAATGAAAGCTAAGGTTTCTTGAACACAGCTGTGTCACTCCAGACCTGGAGCAGAGCTTACTGGCATAGCAATCCCGAGTTATGTGGTAAAGTTCTGAAAAGACCTTTTTTTTCCCGTCTCTCTCTCTCTCTCTCTCTTTTTTTTTGTTTTTTTTTTTTTTTTTGTTTTTNCTTAGCAAATAGAGTCCTAAAATTGTAATTGTAGCTTGGTAGCACTATTAAATATGTATACTGTGGTCTTTTTGACAATTGGTTTAATCCCTTTATAAAGTCTTCAGAAGTTCCATCACAGAAGCATGGATGCTGTTTTGATCTATTTATTACTCTTAAGTGCTCAGAGAACTGTCCCTATTTTCTAATTAACACTTTTAAAGATAAAAAGCTATGTATTAAATCAATCTGAATGATGGTTGTTTGTGAATCCCACAAGATAAGGCAATTTGCATGTTCACTTTGTACTTACAAACTAAATCTGCACATCTCCAAAGCAGCTCCTTATAATGTAAACCTTTTGTGAGTATTTGTAACTTAAAAGAAAGTTTGGCCTAGTACAGAGGCAGTGCCAATTATCTAAAGGACTTCTTTACTGAACATGATTAAGATACAAAATTATTAGGTTGTTATTTTACATTGTTTGCAGAGAAATTTGAGGAAACTACTTTAGGAACGTTAAGTGTTCTCCTGTTTTGCTGTCTTTCCTTCTTTTTTTCTGTACATGCAATAACATGAGTGCATTCATGAACAAGCAACCACTCCAAACAGCAGCCAGTTTCCACATCACACTCAGGTTCAGCTCCCTTTGACACGAATTAAATCACTGCTGAATCCAACTGTTCACCATCCTGGCTGAGCATTAAGTTGCAGCTTCAACTCCAAGACTTTATAAACTGAATTTTAATGCAAATACTAAATTAGAACAGTGATTTCTTTGCCGGAATCCAGTTCCTATTAGCACAGTAAACATATTAACAGAAATAGATATTTCACAGCAGTGAAATGGTCCCTGATCTCAGAAACAACTCCACCCTTGCTAAGAAAGAAATCAACAAAACTGTATCTCCAGACCTCTCTTGTGAAGATGCGTGTTATTATTTCCAGATGGCAAGAACATAACAAGTATACCTATGAGACACTTTTTTTACCGTATTTGCTCTTGAACATCTCATAAGAAATTATTTCTTTCAGGCTTTGCAATCTGCCTTACATCACTGCCTTGGCTTCTCTATAACCACAGGTCCAAGCACAGACAAGAAGCAGGACAAGCAGTTGGTCACGGCTTTTAGCTCTAGCAGGTCTGATTGTGGCTCAGGCATGGGATATCTCTTCATCCTCATTTTTGGACTTCCTCATCGTCTTCCACTAGCAATTTAGGAAGTGGAAAGTCATGCCATAAAATACTTTTCATACATTTTGTGCCTCTCTTTCTTAATAGAGTTTCTATTATTGTCTTGTGCCATCATTGGAAGGTGGGGTTTTTATTAAAAAAATATTTTTTCCCCACAAATCTCCATGATCATCAAATCAGGGAATTTACCCTGAGTTCAGATTATTTTTCCTGACCCTGACCACAGTGTCTGTCCTTGTGACACAGAGCGTCTCTCCATTTACCTTACAGATACATTCAACACTCTCCCTTTAATGTGCTCTGTAAAAGCCTCCTATATTCAGTGGTAGACCATGGTAGGTATATTTTTGTTCTGGTCTCGCAACTACACAATCAAATTTTTGTGCTCCAGGGTTAATCTGGGTCAGAAGGCCCCAAGAATGCACATCTGACACTCCTAATCTAATTCTGGAAACATGAGATTTGCAGACAGAAAATCTCTTTCTGGGAGCAGAAAAGAATGTCAGACCCACTGGGACACTAAAACGACTTTCAACTATTTTTCACTTATATCAATTTAATCCAAGGACCTCAAAGTACATTAATTTACAGACCCCTCTACACACCTGTGTCACAGCATACGTATTATTCTGCCTCATAGAGAAGGGAAAATAGGAGCACCTCTTTCTCTAAGTTCATGCAAGGATGGAACTACACATGGAGTATCCGGAAAGGATCCAGGAAAATAACTCAGGAGGCCACAGTCTTCTTGGTGATAGAAACTTCACTGAGATTAGGGTGGGAAGGGCAGAATTTGGATTACAGTGAATGTGTATTATGGGAACTTGCAAATGGAAGATGGGCTTCTATCTGAAAGAAACATCAATAAAAGTGGAGATACAGCACAAAGATTTGTAACAGGTCACAAAGAGACTGGAAATATAAATGTGACAACTATCACAGGTTGGATTTTTTTACCCAATATCACAGAATTTCAAGTGACCCATAAACTTAAGATTTGTTTTCAAGAGTGGCGCATCACAGAAGACACAAACCCCCAATTCTCATTAAAAGCTGATGAGATTAATCTAGGTTATCTTTAATCTGAGTGGCTTGAGAGCATGTCCAAGACTTCAGTCTCACAGACACATCCCAGCTCCACTCTGGGACAACAGCAGATATGATTTTATCTTCTTTCTTCTTCAAAGAGTCTGTTTTCCATGGATGGGAAATTTGTCACCTTCAGCCAGCCTCTTGGTGTGGGAACTGCAGGACAAGGACTTGGATCACATTGCCCAGATGATGCAAAGATCAGTTAAATGGGATCACAAAGCCCATTTTTCTCCTAAACTTAAAGCAGGGAGCAGAACATTTTCACCTCCATCTCCTCAGTTAAAAATTTTAAAGAATTGTAGCCAGCTTCTGCCCATCACAACAATTTAAACCATTCAGCAGCATCTCTGCATCACCAGAAACTTCCTCCAGTGTTGGGTCATATCATGGTGGAAGCCTGTTTCCCAAACCTCAGACTCCTTTTTGGGCCACAGCACCACACACAGCACAAGTTATCTTTTATAGAACAGGATAAAAGAGAAATCAGAAAAAGAGCTGGGGTTATTTTCAATAGGGATCCCTGTAAAAACTTTCACCAAAACTCCTGCTATCGATGCAGTGCCTTAAGCATCGTTATTCCATGGTGCTACTCGGTAGTTTGGATAAAAGCATAGCTTTGTCTCACATTGCTATTTATTATTTTTTTCCATCAGTTGAGGAAATTTAGGTAGGCTGGTAGAACTTAGCCAAGCCACGCTGGGCAGACTGAGTGGGCACAAACCACACCAAGAACAGGCCAAGGCCATCCCTTGGCACGAGGCTGGGGTGGCTCGGCAGGACAGTCTAGCAGAGCCACATGGAGTGTGTTGAAGGTGCCTAACTCACATGACAATGAATTTGACACACTTTCAAGAAAGCGATGAGTCATGAACACAAAGTGGCCTTGGTGCCACAGTCAGGCAAGGAAAGAAAGTCAAAAAAAGGAAGTAATGAGTTCCCCAGACTGGGGTTTGACAACATTCAGTGAGGGCAGACTGGAGAGCTTCCACTATAAAAATCTGTCACGGTGAAGAAGAGTCAGCAAAACCCACAACACAAGCATCAGCTAAATTTTCTATCAGTTTTTGGTTTGTTGGTTTGTTGGTTTTGGTTGGTTTTGGGTTTTTTTTAAGGAGGAACTAAAGCCGTCATCCCAATCCACACGCTGTAGGAGACAAAGCATATTGATGGTTTGGTTACTAAACACACTGTGAATTTTCACAGTGGATCAGCAGAAAGTTATGAAGCACAGGTGTTCCTGTAATTGTGATACATTGGGAAAATTCATACTGTTAAATGAGCCTCAGCTTCACACTTCCNNNNCAACATTCAGTGAGGGCAGACTGGAGAGCTTCCACTATAAAAATCTGTCACGGTGAAGAAGAGTCAGCAAAACCAACAACACAAGCATCAGCTAAATTTTCTATCAGTTTTTGGTTTGCTGGTTTGTTGGTTTTGGTTGGTTTTGGGTTTTTTTTAAGGAGGAACTAAAGCCGTCATCCCAATCCACACGCTGTAGGAGACAAAGCATATTGATGGTTTGGTTACTAAACACACTGTGAATTTTCACAGTGGATCAGCAGAAAGTTATGAAGCACAGGTGTTCCTGTAATTGTGATACATTGGGAAAATTCATACTGTTAAATGAGCCTCAGCTTCACACTTCCACCTGTGTGATGTGGAAATGTACTGTGGGTACACGGGGATATAATAGAGGATACGTAGGAATGATTGCTGGCTGGTTCAGGACCTGCTAGGGTTTATTTCTCTTAATTTGTCTGAGTGTGTAATTTCTGCATTTGTATTTACTGCCATCGTAAAGTGGGAAATGTGTGTTACACATGCTGGTAAAATAATGATAACTTGAAAAAACAAAGTTAATACACTGAGTGGAAAAGAAATCCTAAAGCATGCACGCCAAAGGAATTCTAGAGTCTTTAGGAAATGGAAAATATTTCAACAAGAGAATGAAAGTATGGGGTTTTTTTCCCGTCACATTTCAATTCTACTCAACAGTTTCTTGTTTTCATTTTTTATGGGGAAGGAGGGAGGAGATGATTCAAAATGGGAAATGTGGGAAATGTTAAAATGCAGAAAGATGAGGTCCTGAAGCAGGTGGAAGGAAATATCTACATGGATTACCTGAAACAGAACATGAGAAACAAATGGAGAATGCTGGCATATAACTCGATTTATTTTCCTTTAACAGGTGTTTGTTGGGTTGAGAATTGGCGATGCAGAATTCCTTAATTTTATTCCAGACCTGTCAGAGTTTCTTAAGTGTGTGTTTCAGGACTATAAAAGCAAAGGAAAAAAAAAAAAANATTTTTTTTCCAGCCTGTTCAGAGTTTCTCAAGTGGTTTTTTCAGGATTAAAAAAGAAAAAAAAAAAAAAAAAAAAAAGAAACAAGGATCAAATGAAAAAAAGGAAGATGATTAAACATATCTTCCTGCATGCCTTGGAGGTGTCAGCTCTGGTGTTTGACAAGGAACACAATTCTGACTACTCATGAGAGAGCTTTGCAAGCTGTCCTGGAGACAGCAGACTTCTCTCTGCTAAGGTTAGCTGACATGACAGAATAACACTAAAATACTTACTTTTCAGAACTATTCCTCTTTTAAAAACCATAATTACCACCTTGAAGTGACACCTTTAAAAAAGTGATGACTTGAATGCAACATCTCAGAATTTGCCTACTCACACCACCTTGCTCTGGGCAACACCTTGATGCTCCATAGCTGGAATTTCAAAGTGGCCTTCAAAAGTAGACTCCACTGATAAGAACAGTCAAAGGGACAACTTATTCATCATGGGGATGGCAGAGTATTTCAAGGACTATATGCAAGCCTCTTCTCTAATCACAGATAACAATATCTCTTTTCCAAGGAAACCTGTAGCACTGGTAAGAGGAAGGAAAAAAGACTGGAATGAGTTTTGGTGAGAAAGATTTTCTGAGCAGATATGAAAAATGTGTATGTTACATGGCAACCATTTAATAACTCATTTAACAGGGTTAAGTGAATCTGAGCCTAATGTTTTAGTCCAAGGTCTTTTTCCAA
>VYZQ01050556.1:53908-64320 GCA_013400655.1 Mystacornis crossleyi
TTTTTTTTTTTTTGAGAAATACCTAGTGACTCCTTTTTGTGTTCTGTTTTGGTCACGAAGAGATGTCACTGAATAATCCTGCTTAACGCCTGCTGTACAAAAACGGCCCCCCAAATTCTGGGTAGGCCCAAGGGGGACACAGCGAGGAAGGGAGAAATGTCGACAGATTTGCACTAAATCTGCTAAAACTGAACGGCTTTCACGCCGTGTTTTTTGCTAGAAGCCATTTTAGCAGGCAGAGTAATAGAGAATTAGTCTGGTTGTCTGAAAGAACATCAGTTTTCAAACAAGGAAAAAGGCTTCCAACAATTCCTGTATCACACCTGTGAACTTTAATTGCTTTAAGAGATGTACACGCAGTTGTATGAGCCAAAGATAGTGTTTTAAAATAATGTACTACTGATGTATCTGCTGCAAAATTAATTTAATATGGATTTAAAAAAAACAATGTGCTCTGTCTCTTGACCAACATAAGCAATTTCAGTTTGACATCAATTAGTGAGTAGCTTTTACTCTTATAGACATATTTATAATGGAAAGGAGTGCATTTAGGCTTTAAGGTCCTGCCAACTAATCAATTTGATGAACTAATTGATAATAAATGTTAATTGACAACTAACAGCAGTCAATTAATTGCATTTCAAATGCAGCTCCAGGAAGCTGAGTTGAACATTATTCTACCTCAAGCTACTCAAATAATAGCTCAGCAATGACTTTGCAACAGGCTTCAAAGGTCAACGTGGGCTACTTTCCTATTTGTCATAAGATCTGGGAACATGTGTTCATAAAAAGCAGTGACCTGTGCACATGCCTGGTTTGCACTGTAATTCCAATATGATGGCTGCTCACAACACTTATCAACACCCCATTCATAAAGCTGTGCTGTGCTGCAGCTGCATCAGCACTTTCTCCATAAAAACCTGGGTTCAGACCTAAATTTCTCCTGGGGTGACACACAGGACTCAGGTCTTCCAGTCAGAAGGGACATTTTTTTGGTTAAAGCTGATACTAATCAAGGGGGTTTGTGTGTAGGGTGAAGAAGAGGAGTTCCTTTATCTTGGCTGTGTTTCATTTCCTTGAAATATTCCCTGTTCTTAAAATATTTCCTTGAAATATTCCCAGTTCTTTTGAACTAATCTCTTTCAAGGAAACATTTTGGCTTTTTTAGCAGCAATAAAAACAAAGGACAGAGCATAAATTAGATAACGACATGCACAGGTAGGATGATTTCTGGTATTTTCAACCTAAACACATTTTAAGAAACTGATAACTGATGTGGGAAAGTGACCAATTTAGTTGTCTTTTTTTCATATTTTACCTAGATTTTGAGGGCTCCTAGATGAACAAGCCAAACATATACATGCAGTGAAAAATCAGGTCAGGATTTGACACAACATACATATTCCAATTATTTAATATTTGCCTACGCTTGCTTTGCAGCATTGCCTGCCTTGCACCTTGCTTCTCCCCACCTGCACAGCCGTGCAACACATCCCAGACTCTTTCATTTCCTTTGCCACATCTCCTTTAAAACATCATCTTCTTCTCCTTCACCTTGAACTGCCACGGCTCAGGCAGTGTTTCAGAAACCTATCTCTCTTCACGTAATACTTTAACCACTTTATTACGAGTTCCCCCCACCCAAAAACAGGCTACTGGAAGAGATAGCACCCACCAGGCTCACAGAGCCCCTAACCTCTGTCTACACCCCTGAACTTTGCCAATCAGCTTTTTAACCCAAACCATGGTGCTTCCCTAGTTGAGGGATAAGTAGTTACATCTAAATTGCCTAGAGCCCTTTCAAAACTGAGCCAGAGAGGGAAAAAAAAAAAAAATCAGCAGGATTCATGCATTTTTCCTGGATAGACCCCTGAATGTTACAATATCCCTTATCTCGTCCGAATTATAGTCTGCTGGCTCTGCTCAGGATCAGCTGCATCTCGTCTCTAATCCAGCAGCGAGATGAGACCAAGAGGGGCAGGGGGGAACCGGCGGCTTCGGTGACAGTCGGGCTCTTACAACTCCCAGCTCCACTTGATGAGTTGCAGGTATTACTCAACTGATTAGTATCTAAGAGAAATAAATATCTAGGTGAAGAGCAGCTGGCCTTAGCTCACGGTTAGATAAGAAAGAAATGGCAAGAACGGGAAAAGTGGCAGGAGCAATAATTTCATTTTTCTGAGTACTGCTCATTTAAGGGTGAGCAGGGAGGTACATGTTCTTGCATCCAAGCTGGTTTATGGACTAGAGCTGGCAAAATTAGCCAGATATAGTGCAGGTTTCAGTCCTCAGGGCAGATTGAACTTCTTATTCCTGCACTTGATGCATGTGTCAGAATTTCTCCTTTCTTCCACTGAAAAGGCACCACAATAGCAATATCTTCGAGGGCTACAGGGAAGCTCCTGGAAGTCCTTCTCCACCACTAGGACATCACAAATACCTTACTGATAACCTGCCCTGTGGTCTGCACGCCCAGCCCAGCCCAGATCCTGCCCATGGGCACCATCTGCTCTCCACAGCCCCTGGGAGCAGCTGCACCCAGGAAGGTCAACTGCACAAAGTCTGTTCCTGAGAGGTGAAGACACCTTTGTGGAAAACCTCCAGCTGTGGAGATCTGCCTCTATAACAAGTTTTCTCGATTTTAAGAAAGATTTCTTTGTTCAGATTGATCTGTCCTGAAAACAGAAGAAAATAAAACTGCTTTTTCAAGCTGGAAGATCTTACCTTTAAAAAAAGAAAAAATCCATATCTGCACAATTAGAGGCAGAGGAAGAAGGTTTAATCCCTTCTGTGGAACTCTAACTTTTCCTAAGGAATTGCACAACCCTTCACACCACAGCAGTGAGCACAGCAGAAACAGAAGCCCTATACTACTGCTACCTTCCTTCCAAACTGCGACCTGCCAGTAATTTTCCTTCCCTAAAATTTCCCTCCTGTCATGACAGATAAAGTGGCAGGGTCTACCATCCCTAATCGCTGGCCCCAGCTCCTGCTGAATTCCAACACCATGCACAGTTTAGTTATGGACTTTAGGCTGCAATTCATAGCCAAACCATGGAGGAGATTTGATTCAGTAGTGGCTGGGGTCACAGGAAGAGAGTGCCAAAAGGAGCAGACCCTGTAGTAAGATATCCTGAGAAAGACAGTCACTGGAGGCAGAGAATGTACCGGATGGTTTTGTGGGAGCTTACAGGAACCGCAGGAGGACAATAATCAAAGCCCTCCAGGAAAGTTAATGCTTTAGAGAGGAAAACAGCGAAGGCTGGAGGGTGGGCTGGCTGCCTGAAGGGAGAAGTCTCTTGGTTTGAGATGGATGTTCTTAGATTTCAACCTCTCCACCTGAAAAAAAAAACAAAAAAAAAAAAAAATTCTTTTAACTGGCTCATGATAGCAAAATGGGCGTAAACTGCATTAAATGATACTGAATCCCCTTGCCTCCAAGCCCTTGCTAGCTCTTACAATCTCTTACTAGAACTTGATAAAAAGAAGCAGCTTCATAAAAGGTTGCATGATATTTCTATGCTATTTCTGTGCTGGGAGATGCTAAACAAACCGTCCAGTTGATACAGGTGACTCTTTAGAAGAGGAGAAAACTCTGTTCGTGGAAAATCCAGGATGAAAACGTTATCCAGCAAAGCGCCCTTCAATACCTTTTTCACAGTGATTTGCCCGACTTTTAAAGGATAGCAAGGAGGCCTGGGAGGAACTAGCTTCTGGGCTGAAGGGTGTTTCTGCACAAAAGCAGATCATTGGGGGTGGTTCAGGAATGAAACTACCATCGCTTGCAGGTACTTGCACTATGTGCTCGTTGCTTCGCACAGAAAGGTTTTCAATGGAGCTTTTTAAGCGTTTACTGTAATGTCGGAAGTCATTTATTTTATACCATGACACAGACCCTGCATTAAAACTATCACTGCCAGGAGTCCCTGCGAATGTAACTATTTTTATGGACCAAATGTTGTGGGTCAATGTTTTAACACAGGCTTGTTGTACAGTATATTGCTCAGTAAAGTGTCCCTCCACTGCAGGCGTTTAATAGTCTGTCTGTTGTGGAGCCCATTACCACAACTCTGCGCTCTTTCTCGGGTTTATTAAAGCCCAGAGAGTCAGAGATGCCCGTGGGTGGCACAGGGCTCAGAGACTTTTCCAAAGTGCCTGGCAAACCCTCCAGGTTTAAGGTAAAGAGTCCCAGCCCACGACCTTTCCCACAACGAGTGGCTGTGATCGCACAGGACCCCCCTTCTCAGGGCAAAACAGCAAAAACTTCCACGATTGAGATATATTTTTTTTCTTTTTTTTTTTCTTTTACGTAACGCTGGGGCTACTGTCCTAGATTTCCCTGGCAAGCAGTCAAAAGAAGGGTTCTTCCCCCGTGCCGGGTACAGCCTCCTAACCCCAGTGCTGGGACGATGCTACGCGAGGGGTCCCGTCCCCATCCCGGCGCTTCCAGTCAGGCGTTCATTTTTGGCGAGCTGCCAGAGGAGGGTGCTCTGTTGTTAGATGAAGACCCTCCAAATTGGAGAGGCAGACAGCGCAGAGGAGCAGGAATCCTCTGTACCTTACATCTCCCTTCAGGAAAGAGACACTCTGGTGCCTGCTTTTTTTCCTTTCCTCCCCCTCCTTTTTTTTTTTTTTTTTTTTTTTTTNTTGTCTCATTCTGTCACTCTCTGGTTCTTTTACAATAGCAACAACAATGATCTTGTCTAAATGATTTCACAGGCTATTATTCAGGCACTCAACTTTTAACATTTCAATTTTGTCATTTTGTTGCTACACAAAAGGTGCACTTCTCCAGTATAATGTTCTGAGAATTATGTCAATGAGCAGTAATGGCTTTTAACATTAACTTGATCATTAACAACTACATTATCTGTGGCATAATCAGCACCTCAGTCTATTGTGTCATATTACTGTACAGATTTTGGAAATGAAGGCCCAGTCTAAGCAAAAGTTCCCTACATTACATTGTGATTTTTCTTTTAACTGAAATGCTTTTAAAACGCTTAATAATTTTTTTTTTGTGACTATTTTAAAATTAGGTTTATGTCAGTTTGTTTTGCCTCTGGAAATGGGGATAATTTTTTTATATTGTTTTCAGAGTATCCAGGTTGGGATTTGAACTAGGTCAACTACGCAAGTTTATCTAAACCAGCACAAGCTGGAGACCGATTCCAGAAAGAGTATCTACTTTGAAAGTTGCCCATATCCAAAGCCTGCTCCATTTGTACATCAGTTTTACTCAGTCTGTTCCATAAATTTACCAACAGAAGTTCTGCAGATGTTAATGCTTTTATACTGCTAGACAGAGGGTTGCCAATTTAAATTTGCCCCTGCCAAGGAGTCAGAGGTAACTTGAAAAAGTTTCTAGTTAATTTTCCATGTTTTCTAAATAAAATTGCCCAGTGATTCACCTTCACATAATTCTTCTTGTTTGTAACAAATCCCACAGCCCGTGGTCTTTTGTTCATAAATTCATATTCTTGGGCACAACCTTTCCTGGGAGAGAAGGATCAGCATCCCTAACCCTTCTTACATACTAAGGACCAGTGGTTTAACTGATGGGAAAGCCTTTATCACTCCAGATGGAATAAGTCGATTGATTTTAATTGAGCTGTGCTGATTTACTCCAACCAAACACCTGCCCGACTCCCTGCACTTCTCCAGAGCCTCCCATTAGGATCTCGGACGTGAGCACTGTGACCTCTCATAAATCAGGACGTGGTGTGGCAGCTCCCCACACCTGACACTTATATTCCCCCCTTCTTCCCAGACAGGAAAACAGCAAAGCCACGGGTAGGGAAGCAACCATCGAAAGGCCACAGGCAAGGCAGGGGCCAATCCAGAATCCAAAGTTAGTTCTCCTGGCTCTCACACGAGCACTTTATCCACCGGACCGTGTCTGTCCACGTGTGAAAGATGAAGTGCCACGGACTCGCTGGTCATTATGTGCTCTGCTCCTTACACACCTCATCAGCTTTTATGGCCCTACTGGTCAGTGCTCCACCACCCAGAGGTTACACCACGGCTCCGGTGTCCAGGGGATGTTTCCATGCTCTCCGGGTTTACCGAAGGCAAATAAAAGGGAAGACAAATAGGGAAAAAGATCCTAAAACTTGATGGAAGCTTCCAAAACACCAATAGCCATGGAGTCACACACTAAGGTTTACTTTTTTAGAATGAGCACATGTTCCCACATGGAGAAGAGCCTCCTGAAGCGAGAACAATCATTCAGAAGGCACCCAGAGTGGGCAGACAGCGGCTGAGTGCCCACCATGCAGTAAAAAAGCCCAAAGCAGCTCCACTCTGCTGTGGTGGCAGGGGACCCTTTATCTGCCATTTTCCACTTGACATGTCCTGATACATCCTGAATGCACAAAACAATGGGAACATCGGGTCACAGCCACTCCCAGAGATGGGGAAACCTGCAGCTTTGAAGAGCGTACCAGTCTAATGAAGCCAGGAGCTGAATAGCAATGAAAATAATCATTTAGCTCTATGTGTAAATAATTTCATTCTAGGAACAGTTACAATCATAACAATAATGAAAACAATCACAGAGACTCAGAGTAGCATTAGAAAGATGCCACATTTAATTTACAGAGTTAGTTAAGCTAAGTCTTACATGAAAGAAATATTTTTAATATAGCAATTAGATATTTGTTGGAAAATTCTTGTCTTATTCTTCAACCAGTTTTGCACTGTGGTTATTTTTAGATGTTACTGTGGTTTCTAGTGTTCCTAACACGTCTGGCTACGGGCTCAGAGATGTGCTTGGGCTTCTTCAGTGCTACAGAACCAACAGCAGTGCTACTGCTCACCAGTGAGAGAGAGGGACATGGACACACCGCTGTGTCCCCAGGGAGCAACAAGGAATTCAGGTCCTTGGGCTGAAAAAGATTTCTTTAGAAACTGAAACCTCCAGGTGTCCGGTGAGTGTGATCCAAGCAGAGCTCCTTGTGTTTTAGGACAATTTAAATGAAAAATTGAAACAAGATAAAATATTTTTTGGAACTTTATGAACAAGCATGAGTAGGCATGAAGTCAGCTTTAAAGAAGATGGAGGCACAGGGGTGCCTGGACAGTTTTCCAGCTTGGAATGGCACAGCTGTGCCACTGGGATGTGGTTGTACATCTCCACGCAGGAGAAGGCTCAGGTATACTAACATTTAAGGCCGCCCTTGAGGACAGGTGCCTGAGGTATTTCACCCTTAAAAGAGCATTTACTCCAAAAATAAAAGCTTTCTTTTGCATACTCACAATGTCATGCCTTTGTTGATAATTTTTTTTCAGTAATTCCATTATCACGAATCACAGGACTGTCAAATACCCCAGGACTAGGAGATCGCAGCCCAACAAGCAGCAGATACCCATTTGGAGGTTTTAAATAACATTCATTCATTTTTCAAATCCTACAGCACCAACTACCTGCAGGTTACCCACGGCAAACCCCAACACAAAGCCTGTAAAACCCACCACTCTACCTTAATCACTGCTTCAACTAATTTCAGTCCAGTAACTATCTCAAGAAATGAGAAGGAAAACCTAAGAGGTTTCACACAAGCTGTTTGTGTTTAAGGACAGAAGTTTAGGCTCGAATACAACATAATTATGATGTCATTGAACCCAGCAAAAGCTGCAGGCACACACCATGTTTTCATCACAGCACTACTACTGCAGGCACATTTGAAACACTACAGCATCTTCAGACTATAACTATAACTGCTGTTGTTTCTGTGGTTTCAAAGGTAATAGAACTTGTTCGTAACATTTACACAATGCCAATGTGCTGCACGCAAAACACAGACTCAGTGTCACAGGCAAAATATTCCCACCAAGATACCTGCAGACCAGCGGGTTATGATTTAATATTATTGTGAGATGGAAATAAAAATGCAGCACTAGAGATGCAACCCCCAAATCCTTCCACCTAATCAGATAAACCAAGATAGACTTCCCTGGTAACTGAGGGACAGATTCAACTCTTGAGAAACAGTTCAAAAGCCATCTTGGCTTGCATGGTCTCATCAGCATTCCCCAAAAGAGAGGCAGCACGAAAGAAGAAAAAAACTCCAATAGCAAAGACAACTGACAGTGGAGGGGGGGGAATAAAACCATTTGCCAGTGCCCATGCTCCCCACCCTCCTCCCAGCCCATCTGAGGTGTGAGTGGTGTGGTGCCTCCTCACCCCACCACAGGGAGCTCACAGCTGTGCCTCCCCCAGGTGCTGCAGATGGGGTTTCCGGGAGGTCCTTCCAGTCAGGAATCACCTACAGCTGTTGCACAGAAAAGGAGAGAGTGGATCTCACACAGTTAATGGATAAGTTCGCTCATCTTCACCACCTTGCTGTTCAGCTTCTCCCACAGAGGTGCAAAGAGAGGCAGATGTGGCATTTGGCAAGCTGTCAAGACACATCTTTCTTTTTAAAAGTAAGGTGCTCTCAGCCCAGTCCTTCTGTCTGTAACAGCTCTGCTGTCAACACTGAGGACGCCTTTCTCAAACATGGGCAAGGAGGAGTTGGGTGATACGGGGCCAAAACAGCCATTTTCTCCAAGAGCAACCCAAAATGGAGGCTTTCCATTTTGTACTTTCCACCTCACTCTAATGTTGAGAGCTGCCCTCAGTCCTTGCAGACAACTCCTCATGGAGGTGTTGTTCACCAGACACCAGACAGGCCGAATTCACCTCCCTGGACTTACCGGCCATGGGTGCAGCCATCCTGCCACACAGAGGGTCTCATGCTGCACCCATAATAGGACACAGGGTCCAGATGCCACCACCCTGACATCAATCATAGGCACAACACATAAACTTTCAGTTTTACCAGCGGTGTCATTTTTATTGTTTCATCCATCACACTGCAGTCTTCACTCCGCAGGCAGTCTCTCCCTCTAAGTATTTCTTGGAGTTGTGGAGCCGAGGACAGAATTGAAGCTTTGGAAGTATCATAAAGGTTATTCCCATTGACACCCACCACAATCTTATTGTCTCTCTAGCTAAACAGTAAGGGTCACTTGAAAAGTTAATGATGATGCTGCTACCAAGAGGCTTGTGATGCCTGCACTTCCTGTCAGAAAAGCACTCAAAGCGAATCTGAAATCAAAGTAGACAAAGCGAAAGTTCTGCTTATGAATGTCCCACCCAGTCATGGCAGAGTTGTCTCCTTTGATTTCAAATTCACTTTGAAACTCTCCAAACAGGAGGCGCAGCTCAACCTTGGAAGCAGAAGATGCAGAGTGGGAACACCACCCGTTTACTTCTCACGTGGCCGGTGATAACAGGTGGAGGATGCTTAACAAAAACCATAATAAGCCCCCAATGGCAATTCCAAAAGGGAATTATCTACCCCCATTATCCTTTGGTGCTTGTGCTTCCCGGCAGGGGCGTACAGGGATTTTTATTATTCCAGAAACCACCAAGTGCAAACAGAGCAGCTCGTTCCAGCTGAACCGGGACTTTCTGCACGAGCTGACATTTTGGAAAGTAGTTTCTTTCTTGGAGCTGAGATGGGATTTTTCTGGCTTAAGCAAAGTGGGAAATTGTCCACAGTCCTTAACTTCCACTCCTAGCATATTTTCACTGAGTAATTTGCAAGCAAAACAGTCCAGAAAATGCTCGGTCAGAGAAACAAGTTTTTATAGCCACTTTATTTGAAAGAGCAGAATATTTTTAGTAATGTAGTTGGAATGACAAGTCCCTACTTTTCCAATACACCATTTGCTGCTTTTGCACACATTTATACCTTTGGATCTAGAGATAAAATTGAGTAGCAACTGCACCATGAGTGGTTTGAATCGACAGTCAGGAGGCACAAACAACCTTCCTGTCTCCAGAGTATGGGGGACCCAATAGACCCACTGGAATGATAAGAGAGGACATTTTTCATGGGGACTGAAGCTCCCAGAGCAAGCCAATTCCTGCCGTCACAGTGCTACTTCTTTCCCGATGACACTTAGCTGGGAGCTGGGAAGGGCAAAGCTGGCAGACTGGAAGATTGCCTAATGTGCTGTGACTGACATGTAATCGAATATTCAACCACTGGTCCTCATGTCGGTGGTAAAGTGAATATGACACCCTTCAGCTTAGTTGTGATCACGCCTCGTTCTTCTGCAAACAGTTTCACAAAGGTGCAGCCTGGCTCCTTGATGAGGCGGATGTGTGAGATGGGAGAGCAGTCACGGAGGTCACCTGCTGCTGGGAATGTGCCGAGGACCTGCGAGGGACTGACCTTTAAATGCCAACCGCATCCCCGGCGCGCCCCCGCGCCTCGCGCCAAGGTGGGACCGCCACACGCTCTGCTTTCACAGCCACCATCGAGCTCAATGACCTGGATGAGCCACCTGTTCGACATCAGAGGGGTCTTTATCTCTCGGAGCCTTTTTGGATCTGTGAGTGAAGAGAAAAAAAAAAAAAA